>OX336889.1:232500-330000 GCA_946959425.1 Argyrosomus regius | reverse complement strand
GTTTAAACGCTCATACTCCAGTTTAACCGCTCACACTCCAGTTTAACCAGTCACACTCCAGTTTAAACGCTCACACTCCAGTTTAAACGCTCACACTCCAGTTTAACTAGTCACACTCCAGTTTAAATGCTCACACTGCAGTTTAAACGCTCACACTCCAGTTTAACCAGTCACACTCCAGTTTAAACGCTCATACTCCAGTTTAACCGCTCACACTCCAGTTTAACCAGTCACACTCCAGTTTAAATGCTCACACTCCTGTTTAAATGCTCACACTCCAGTTTAACCAGTCACACTCCAGTTTAACCAGTCACACTCCAGTTTAACAGCTCACACTCCAGTTTAACAGCTCACACTCCAGTTTAAACGCTCATACTCCAGTTTAACCAGTCACACTCCAGTTTAAACGCTCACACTCCAGTTTAACCAGTCACACTCCAGTTTAAACGCTCACACTCCAGTTTAACCAGTCACACTCCAGTTTAACCGCTCACACTCCAGTTTAACCAGTCACACTCCAGTTTAACCAGTCACACTCCAGTTTAAACGCTCACACTCCAGTTTAACCAGTCACACTCCAGTTTAACCAGTCACACTCCAGTTTAACAGCTCACACTCCAGTTTAAACGCTCACACTCCAGTTTAACCAGTCACACTCCAGTTTAAACGCTCACACTCCAGTTTAAACGCTCACACTCCAGTTTAAACGCTCACACTCCAGTTTAACCAGTCACACTCCAGTTTAAACGCTCACACTCCAGTTTAAACGCTCACACTCCAGTTTAACCAGTCACACTCCAGTTTAACCAGTCACACTCCAGTTTAACCAGTCACACTCCAGTTTAAACGCTCACACTCCAGTTTAAACGCTCACACTCCAGTTTAACCAGTCACACTCCAGTTTAACCAGTCACACTCCAGTTTAAACAGCTCACACTCCAGTTTAACCAGTCACACTCCAGTTTAAACGCTCACACTCCAGTTTAACCAGTCACACTCCAGTTTAAACGCTCACACTCCAGTTTAACCAGTCACACTCCAGTTTAAACGCTCACACTCCAGTTTAAACGCTCACACTCCAGTTTAACCGCTCACACTCCAGTTTAACAGCTCACACTCCGCTTTAACCAGTCACACTCCAGTTTAACAGCTCACACTCCAGTTTAACAGCTCACACTCCAGTTTAACAGCTCACACTCCAGTTTAACCAGTCACACTCCAGTTTAAACGCTCACACTCCAGTTTAACCAGTCACATTCCAGTTTAACAGCTCACACTCCAGTTTAACCAGTCACACTCCAGTTTAAACGCTCATACTCCAGTTTAACCGCTCACACTCCAGTTTAACCAGTCACACTCCAGTTTAAACGCTCACACTCCAGTTTAAACGCTCACACTCCAGTTTAACTAGTCACACTCCAGTTTAAATGCTCACACTGCAGTTTAAACGCTCACACTCCAGTTTAACCAGTCACACTCCAGTTTAAACGCTCATACTCCAGTTTAACCGCTCACACTCCAGTTTAACCAGTCACACTCCAGTTTAAATGCTCACACTCCTGTTTAAATGCTCACACTCCAGTTTAACCAGTCACACTCCAGTTTAACCAGTCACACTCCAGTTTAACAGCTCACACTCCAGTTTAACAGCTCACACTCCAGTTTAAACGCTCACACTCCAGTTTAAACGCTCACACTGCAGTTTAAACGCTCACACTCCAGTTTAACCAGTCACACTCCAGTTTAAACGCTCATACTCCAGTTTAACCGCTCACACTCCAGTTTAACCAGTCACACTCCAGTTTAAATGCTCACACTCCTGTTTAAATGCTCACACTCCAGTTTAACAGCTCACACTCCAGTTTAAACGCTCATACTCCAGTTTAACCAGTCACACTCCAGTTTAAACGCTCACACTCCAGTTTAACCAGTCACACTCCAGTTTAACCGCTCACACTCCAGTTTAACCAGTCACACTCCAGTTTAACCAGTCACACTCCAGTTTAAACGCTCACACTCCAGTTTAACCAGTCACACTCCAGTTTAACCAGTCACACTCCAGTTTAACAGCTCACACTCCAGTTTAAACGCTCACACTCCAGTTTAACCAGTCACACTCCAGTTTAACCGCTCACACTCCAGTTTAACCAGTCACACTCCAGTTTAACCAGTCACACTCCAGTTTAAACGCTCACACTCCAGTTTAACCAGTCACACTCCAGTTTAACCAGTCACACTCCAGTTTAACAGCTCACACTCCAGTTTAAACGCTCACACTCCAGTTTAACCAGTCACACTCCAGTTTAAACGCTCACACTCCAGTTTAAACGCTCACACTCCAGTTTAACCAGTCACACTCCAGTTTAAACGCTCACACTCCAGTTTAAACGCTCACACTCCAGTTTAACCAGTCACACTCCAGTTTAACCAGTCACACTCCAGTTTAAACAGCTCACACTCCAGTTTAACCAGTCACACTCCAGTTTAAACGCTCACACTCCAGTTTAACCAGTCACACTCCAGTTTAAACGCTCACACTCCAGTTTAACCAGTCACACTCCAGTTTAAACGCTCACACTCCAGTTTAAACGCTCACACTCCAGTTTAACCAGTCACACTCCAGTTTAACAGCTCACACTCCAGTTTAAACGCTCATACTCCAGTTTAACCAGTCACACTCCAGTTTAACCAGTCACACTCCAGTTTAACCAGTCACACTCCAGTTTAACAGCTCACACTCCAGTTTAAACGCTCACACTCCAGTTTAACCAGTCACACTCCAGTTTAAACGCTCACACTCCAGTTTAAACGCTCACACTCCAGTTTAACCAGTCACACTCCAGTTTAAACGCTCACACTCCAGTTTAACCAGTCACACTCCAGTTTAAACAGCTCACACTCCAGTTTAACAGCTCACACTCCAGTTTAACCAGTCACACTCCAGTTTAAACGCTCACACTCCAGTTTAACCAGTCACACTCCAGTTTAAACGCTCACACTCCAGTTTAACCAGTCACACTCCAGTTTAAACGCTCACACTCCAGTTTAAACGCTCACACTCCAGTTTAACAGCTCACACTCCAGTTTAAACGCTCATACTCCAGTTTAACCAGTCACACTCCAGTTTAACCAGTCACACTCCAGTTTAACAGCTCACACTCCAGTTTAACAGCTCACACTCCAGTTTAACAGCTCACACTCCAGTTTAATCAGTCACACTCCAGTTTAACCAATCACACTCCAGTTTAAACGCTCACACTCCAGTTTAACCAGTCACACTCCAGTTTAACCAGTCACACTCCAGTTTAACCGCTCACACTCCAGTTTAAAAGTTAATCTCTGACTCTGTTGTTTTTCAGCACAAAGCAGCTCAGAGTCCAACAAAGTCCAGTCCAGATAGTGAGGTAAGACTCTGACATCACACACACCTGATCCAATCAGATTGACTCACGTTCTGGTGCTCATCACCAAAACAAACTGGTTCAACAAACAGGAAGTGAAGCTGCTTCCTCTGTCCACACATCATGTGATGTGTTGTTTGTGTGTTCCATGTTGGAGTCAGCTGACCTGACAGATCCACATCAGTGTGCACTGAGCTGATTCAGGACCAGCAGTCCAAACACATAGCCCTGTCCCTCTCTGTTAGGCCACACCCCTCCATGACCACACCAATTCACTTCATGTCTGTGTGTCTTTGTTAACGTGTCTGTCTGGTGTGTGTGTGTGTGTGTGTGTGTGTGTGTTCAGAACGTCTACCCCTCCAGACGCTCCACCCACACAGATGACTCCGCCCTCTTTATGGTAAGAGTTTGGCCCCGCCCCCAAAAATCTACTAACTAAACAAACTGATCATTCAGCGTCACGATCATCGACGACACACCTGACTAATACACTGTGTTTCCTGTGGCTCCTTTCACAATAAAAGCACACGCCCACGAGTGCAAGATGACATCATCAACAACTTTTTATGGTTTATCAGGAAATGTCAAACTCTAAAATACCTGAGGACAGGTGACACCTGAAGATGTCATCACATCAACAGGAAGGAGAATGTTCACTTCCTGTATCAGTCTGTAGTTTATATCTGACACAGGAAGTGCTGATGACAAACTACAATGATAAATAAAACATCACGTCATTTGAATCTAGTTTAAATATTTTAATTAATCCAACAACAACATCTCTTCATCTGTCTGTCTGTCTCTCCGTCCACCTGTCTGTTGACTGGCCTGTGATCAGCTGTCTGTCTGTAGTGTCTCACACACCGTTCATGTTTTAAAGTTTCAGTCTGTCCTTCATGTTTCTGTCGATGAAGGACTGACTTCCTGTCTGTGGCTTCATTGGTTCCTCCTGAGAACACAAATATTTAGTCTTCAGTTTAATCAAACAGTAAACAGTGAATGAATCCACATAGTGCTGTAGGTGGTATGTTAGTACACTCAGGTGTGTTCAGGTGTATAACTGTCCTGTGTTGTGTCTCTGCAGGGAGAGGACCGAGCTGCTCTGTCTCCTACAGGTAACACATACACAACTCTCTGCCCTCGTCTTTACTTTCTGTGTTTTTATTTGCTGATTCTGACTGACTGAGTTTTTTCTTCCAGCCAATCAGTCGACTTCTTACCCCAGCTCAGGGGGCGTGGCCTCCTGCCGGACAGCCAGTCTGAGACCAGAGAGCTTCCTGTTTCGTCTGGGTCAGAAGGAAGAGAAGAGGAAAGGTGAGGTGTTCTCAGGTGTTGTCAGGTGTTGTCAAATGTTGTCAGGTGTTGTCAAATGTTGTCAGGTGTTGTCAGATGTTCTCAGGTGTTGTCAGGTGTTGTCAGGTGTTGTCAGATGTTCTAAGGTGTTGTCAGGTGTTCCCAGGTGTTGTCAGGGGTTGTCAGGTGTTGTCAAATGTTGTCAGGTGTTGTCAGATGTTCTCAGGTGTTCTCAGGTGTTCTCAAATGTTGTCAGATGTTCTAAGGTGTTGTCAAATGTTCTCAGGTGTTGTCAGGGGTTGTCAGGTGTTATCAAATGTTCCCAGGTGTTGTCAAATGTTCCCAGGTGTTGTCAAATGTTCCCAGGTGTTCTCAGATGTTGTCAGGTGTTGTCAAATGTTGTCAGGTGTTGTCAGATGTTGTCAGGTGTTGTCAAATGTTGTCAAGTGTTGTCAAATGTTGTCAGGTGTTGTCAAATGTTGTCAGGTGTTGTCAAATGTTCTCAGTTGTTGTCAAATGTTGTCAGATGTTCTAAGGTGTTGTTAAATGTTCTCAGGTGTTTCAGGTGTCGTCAGATGTTCTCAGGTGTTGTCAGATGTTCTCAGGTGTTGTTAGATGTTCTCAGGTGTTCTCAGATGTTCTCAGATGTTCCCAGGTGTTGTCAGGTGTTGTCAAATGTTGTCAGATGTTCTAAGGTGTTGTCAAATGTTGTCAGGTGTTGTCAGGTGTTGTCAGGTGTTGTCAGGTGTTCTCAGGTGTTCATGGTTCCACCAAACCTGTGTCTCCTCCAGGTGATGCTGCCGCCGCTCCTCAGAGCCAGGAGGAGCCGCCTCCTTCTCCTCCTCTGGTTGGAGAAGATGCTGAGCTAGTGGAGCAGCTGCGAAAGGTTCGTACCGCCACCTAATGAGCTGTTTCCTCATGGTTCTCATGGCTCTGTTAATGACATCATCTCCTCCTGGTCCATCAGAACATCGAGGCTCGTCTGAAGGTGTCGTTGCCTAGCGACCTGGGAGCAGCTTTGACGGACGGGGTGGTGCTCTGTCACCTGGCCAATCACGTGAGACCACGGTCCGTCCCCAGCATCCACGTGCCCTCCCCCGCCGTGGTGAGTGATGATGACGATGATGACATCACAGGTCACTCGTGTCAGGTCTGATCTTTCTGTCTCTGTCCTGCAGCCTAAACTCACCATGGCCAAATGTCGACGAAACGTGGAGAACTTCCTGGAGGCGTGTCGCCGGATCGGAGTCCCACAGGTAACAAACACACCTGTGCTGATGATTATACTTCACCTGTACGACCTGATGAAAGGAGAGGTCGACGACGTGATGAAACATGTTTGTGGAGCGAGTTGGGAGCTAAGCTCTGAGTAAATCTCAGCTCCATAAGCAGGAAGTGTACGTTGTGACATCACTGTCTGCTCCTCCTCTTGCTCCTCCTCTGCTAACAGCTCTCTTTCTTCTCTTTCATCCTCCACCTTTCATTAACCTCCGTCCTTTGTCTTCTAACTGTGACTCCTCTCCACGTCCATCCCACCTCAAACACTCAGGACAGGCTTTGTTCAGTGGGGGAGGTCCTGGAGGGGAAGGGAGGCGGGGTTTATGGGACGGTTGCCGTGTTGCTGTCCATGGCCCCGCCCCCTGTTAGCCCCTCCCCTCGGGTCCAGCTGGCGGGCTTCGCCCTCTTCTACCTGTCCGTCATGTTGGCGCTATGTGCCATCTACGTACACCTGGCACCGCAGGTCTGAACCCGACCACATATGAGGATATCCCAGCATACATCTGTTTTATTTAACTTAGATCAGTGATTAACTAGTTACAATAAAAGTTCAACATTTAGATTGTTAAGCACAAAAACTGGAGGCTAGCTTGGTTCTGTATCATCCGTCCATGTTCTGCTTCTGACCCAACCGAGTCCATGTCCACCTGCCAGCAAGCTAAGATAACCCACGTCCACCAGCAGAAGATCAGGAGGTGTTCTAACACCTGGATCGTAGACGCGTTGACAGAACAGAAACCAAAAGTGTGAGGAGGAACCATCCAACTGGAAGACCTCCAAAGGAGGCGCCCTGATCATATTTGAACCTTTCAACAGGAGCAACGGTTTTTCTCCGAGTTCCTCCAGAATGTCTGATGTCTGTCCTCAGTTCAACCCCATCCATCCACAGTCTCATGTTTTGAGTCCTGACCATTAGAGCTCATCCAGGTTCAGGTCTTGGTGGCAGCAGACTAGTAAAGGTTGTGCAGACACCTTTCTGTTCTCCAGCTTCTCCAGGTGGATCCAGGTGTGTCCCCAGATGCCATATGATGTAATCCTTCAGAGTGTCCTGGGTCATCTCTGGGTGTATCACTCTGTCCAGCCCTGTCCTCCATTATCCCCCTGGAAGAAGCATGTTGTTTGTAGGATGGGTTTCTATGGTTACCAGCCAAGAGGATTGGTGTTGGGTAGCTTTTTATTGGATCAGGATCCAGTGTTGTATAAACTCATGAAAGATGTTTCAGTGTTTGTAATGTTTTGTACTGATGACGGTGATCCTAAAGTCTCAACTGTCCTACCTGCAGAGGTGTGCACTCAAGTCAAATGACTTGGACTTGGACCATGCCACGATTATAGAAAAATCACAATGTCATGACAATTAATATACGGATTTAAATGATTACATGGTGGTTTGTTCAACTTAGTTCATGTTGGACTGAAACTCAAACAGAAGACGTTTAAACAGCTGTTTGTAGTGAAATCAGCTAACCACTTTACCCCAACTTTTACTTGAACACCAGAGACTCATGACTTCACCTTGACTTCACCAACAGATCAAATAAATCAATCCAACAGGAGCCAATCAGACATCATCACCTGAGACTTGTTGGCCTTGACTTGAGACTTGTTGGCCTTGACGTGAGACGTGTTGGCCTTGACGTGAGACGTGTTGGCCTTGACGTGAGACGTGTTGGCCTTGACGTGAGACGTGTTGGCCTTGACGTGGACTTGTTGGCCTTGACGTGGACGCGTTGGCCTTGACGTGGACTTGTTGGTCTTGACGTGAGACACGTTGGCCTTGACGTGAGACGCGTTGGCCTTGATGTGGACTTGTTGGCCTTGACGTGAGACGCGTTGGCCTTGACGTGAGACGCGTTGGCCTTGACGTGGACTTGTTGGCCTTGACGTGGACTTGTTGGCCTTGACGTGAGACGCGTTGGCCTTGACGTGAGACGCGTTGGCCTTGACGTGAGACGCGTTGGCCTTGACGTGGACGCGTTGGCCTTGACGTGGACGCGTTGGCCTTGACGTGAGACGTGTTGGCCTTGACCTGGACTTGTTGGCTTTGACGTGGATGCGTTGGCTTTGACGTGGATGCGTTGGCCTTGACGTGGATGCGTTGGCCTTGACGTGAAACGCGTTGGCCTTGACGTGAGACGTGTTGGCCTTGACGTGGACTTGTTGGCCTTGATGTGAGACACGTTGGCCTTAACGTGAGACGCATTGGCCTTGACTTGGACTTGTTGGCCTTGAAGTGAGATGTGTTGGCCTTGACATGAGATGCGTTGGCCTTGACGTGGACGTGTTGGCCTTGATATGAGACTCATTGGACGTGTTGGCCTTGACGTGAGACTCGTTGGCCTTGTTGAACTTGTTGACCTTGTTGAACTTTTTGGCCTTGACGTGAGACGTGTTGGCCTTGACCTGGACTTGTTGGCTTTGACGTGGATGCGTTGGCTTTGACGTGGATGCGTTGGCCTTGACGTGGATGCGTTGGCCTTGACGTGAAACGCGTTGGCCTTGACGTGAGACGTGTTGGCCTTGACGTGGACTTGTTGGCCTTGATGTGAGACACGTTGGCCTTAACGTGAGACGCATTGGCCTTGACTTGGACTTGTTGGCCTTGAAGTGAGATGTGTTGGCCTTGACATGAGATGCGTTGGCCTTGACGTGGACGTGTTGGCCTTGATATGAGACTCATTGGACGTGTTGGCCTTGACGTGAGACTCGTTGGCCTTGTTGAACTTGTTGACCTTGTTGAACTTTTTGGCCTTGACGTGAGACGTGTTGGACTCATTGGCCTTGACGTGAGACGTGTTGGACTCATTGGCCTTGACGTGAGACGTGTTGGACTTATTGGCCTTGACGTGAGACGCGTTGGCCTTGACGTGAGACGCGTTGGCCTTGAAGTGAGACTCATTGGACGTGTTGGACTTATTGGCCTCGACGTGAGACGTGTTGGCCTTGACCTGAGACGCATTGGCCTTGACGTGAGACTATTTGGACGTGTTGGCCTTGATGTGAGAATGGTTGGCCTTGTTGAACTTGTTGAACTTTTCGTGTTGGCCTTGACGTGAGACATGTTGGCCTTAACGTGGACTTGTTGGCTTTGACGTGAGACGTGTGGGCCTTGACGTGAGACGCGTTGGCCTTGACGTGAGACGCGTTGGCCTTGACGTGGACTTGTTGGCCTTGACGTGGACTTGTTGGCCTTGACGTGGACTTGTTGGCCTTGACATGAGACATGTTGGCCTTGACGTGGACGCGTTGGCCTTGACGTGAGACTCATTGGACGTGTTGGCCTTGACGTGAGACGTGTTGGACTCATTGGCCTTGACGTGAGACGTGTTGGACTCATTGGCCTTGACGTGAGACTCGTTGGCCTTGTTGAACTTTTTGGCCTTGACGTGAGACGCGTTGGACTCGTTGGCCTTGACGTGAGACTTGTTGGACTCGTTGGCCTTGACGTGAGACGCGTTGGACTCGTTGGCCTTGACGTGAGACTTGTTGGACTCGTTGGCCTTGACGTGAGACGCGTTGGACTCGTTGGCCTTGACATGGACCTCTGCTGAACTTGTGTCCTGAAGGTCGGAGGTTCATCTAAACCTCAGAGGATCATGTGATCCCTCAGGTGAAGTTTAAACTTGACAATCCCACAAAGGCCTGAAGCTTGTTTCCTGCCTGTTGAAGCTCCGCCCCCTGTGCCTTATGATTGGCTGCCTGTCTGAGTGTGTTTTTTAACGTGGTCCAAAACCCCGACCCCGCCTCTATGGACGATCCATGGGTCAGAAACCTGCCGTGATGTCTGAACATGTGCACCAAAAATCAGTGTTTTCCACTCGTGGTCTTCCTCTCTGTGTTTGAGCAGCTCAGCTGACGTCATGAACAGTCGAACCCTTCAGTGTCAGGTCAGGGTTACCTTTGATTCACCTGCAGGATCTTAACCAATCAAAACCTTTCCATTGTCTCTGGTTCTGCTTTTGTTTCCACTGTTCGAGATCGAGTTCATGGATCTAAATTTGGACTCTGGTGGTACTGAACCCAGGTTCAGGTACTTTGAGGGCTACAGTCATTAGACCCTCGATTCATGCAGAACATTGAAGAGTCTCAGAGGAGGACACACTAACAGGAAGTAGAAACATGTTTGTGATGAAGGCTTTAAAACATACGTGAAGAATGTGAGACCTCGTCTCGTGGAGACCTGGAAGATTTACAGATTGTACGTCATCAGAAGCAAAAAGACGTTTGGTAACACAATCAGATCGTCTGGTTTTAGTTTAGATTGTAGCTGCAGCAGTCTGAAGACTTTTAGTGCATCGCATCACTGCTATCAAAAAGCTAAACTGGTAGGCTAAGCTAGGTGTAGGTTAAGCTAACAGGCACGTGTCTTCATCCTGTTCGTTGATTATTGAATGTTAAGAAAGACTTCTTTCTATGAGGCATGTTGCTGATAGCAGGAAACTGAATTTATGATGGACGACAGACAGTAAAGCTGATTTATACTTCTGCATTACGGTTTATGTTGTTCCTACAGCAGCTACGCGTCTCCAAGGTCACGCCGTAGGTCACGCCGTAGGTCACGCCGTAGGTCACGCCGTAGGTCACGCCGTAGATGATGATTGTGATCACAGTCGTACCTTCAAATTGGCTGACGGTGTCCGTGGAGACACTTTGAGGAGGTTTGTTGGACGTATCTGAAGCACAAGAAGAACCTTGTACCAAAGACTGCCGAGGTTCTTACCCTGTATGTTCAGGTTCTGATCCAGTTTATCATGTTGTCTAACAAACCTGTGACCGGCCTTGACTTTTGTCCCTCGATGGCACTTGTTTTTTATGAGATGAAGAGTGATGATGATGATAATGATGTTTTTTAACAGACTGTGCCTCGCTCTGCTTTTCCTTCAAACATTAATAAATAAAATAAAACACCTCGACTCACCGTGTGTCTGTAAAACTTCAGTCAGTCATCACAAGAACACACTCACCTGGTGAACAGGTTCAAGACAAACATGTTTAAACTGGTTTTAATAATTGATTTTCAAACTTGTTGAGTCAACGTGACGACATGTTTGGTGAGATGAAAACACAGATCTTTAGTCCGGTCCACTTACTGAGCTTTTTATCACACATCATGGTCATCATGGGCAGTGGTGGCCTAAAGGTTAGAGAAGTGAGTTTGTGACCGCAAGGTCGCCGGTTCAATCCCCAGACCGGCAGGATTAATCTGGGTGGGGTAAGTGAAAAAACAGCACTTGTCCTTCCCTCATTACCACCACTGAGGTGCCCTTGAGCAAGGCCCTTAACCCCAACTGCTCCAGTGGAGCTGCTCAGTGGCTGGCAGACTGTGGTTGTATGTGTTTTATGTTCCATCAGTGTTGATTAAAAACCTCTTAAGTGGACCTTGAGTTTCTGCTCTTTCACTCAGTCCTGTTCTTCATCTTTTCTCTCCCTCATCAGTTCATTTTGTCGTGTTGAGTTCATGTTTTATCCTTTCTGTTGCCATGGTTACTGTTGATTTATTCATTACTTTAAGTTGCCATCCGTTGACCCGCCTTTCCGTTGTGTTTTCTTTTGTCCCCCGCTGTGTGTCTTCTTCTGTGGTGTCCGTCTCTGTAGAGTCAGTTGTGTCTTCCTCTGCACATCCTGGAGGAGCGAGGACTCCCCCAGGTTGCCGGGACCGTCAGCGCCCTGCTCGACCTGGCCCCGCCCAGACACCCCGTCACCACGACAACGACAACGACGACCACGCCTGGACCCTCCTTCAACATGTAGACGACACGGCCGCCACCGCACACGCTCAGTCTGCCTCCTGTGACGCTCCTGTGGGTTTGATTCAGAGTGTTGAGGCGGAGGAGCTGCAGCAGGTGGAGGACGGATAAGAACTGAAAACTAATCCAGAACCAAACAGAACCAGTCTGGATCTGATGGAGACTCAAACACTGATGATCTGAACAGAGAGACAACAGAACCGTCAGACTGTAGCTCAGAGTATGAACGGGCGAGTCGTTCCGTTAGCGGGCCAGTCGTCCTGTTAGAAACCGTTATCCTACAGTCCTACAAACGTAATATTTATTTTATTTTAGTCTTTGACAGTTTCAGATCTTTATTCAGTAACTTATTCTCATAATCTAGTGTTCAGCTGACAGAGCTAACTGCTAACATTAGCTAACTTTGGAGCTGCAGTCAGTTTGAACCTTTGAGACATTATTGACATTATTAGTTTGATTTTATTTATAATTCACTAAACATTTTGAGATAGACACAAAATAAAACTCTTTGAAAACTAAATTATATAAGTAAAAAACAAAAAGTTAATTTCATTAGAGCACCTGAGTGAACATGTGTTGATAACAAGCTTGTGTAGCTAAATGCTAACAGCTCTTTACAAGTGTAAAATTCATGTGTACTGTCATCATCAATGTCGGTTTGATGAAGTTGGTTCAAATATCACTCTGCTAATGCTAACAAAGCTAACATAAATGTACAGTAGACCTTTTTTATAACACTAATGTAGCTTGCTGCTAATGGCAGCTAATACTGACATAATTGGTTTGGAGATGATGCTAACATAACACACAGCTAATATCAAAAAAGATTAAGCTAACACAGCTAGCTGTAAATGTTGGTTAATAAATTACGTGGTTTAGCAGTAAAGCTAATATAGGCCAATGCTAACATCCGCTAGCAGTGATAAAGTTGGTTTAATGCCAACAGTGCTAATAGCTAACAGAGCAGTAGTTGTTTTGCTCACTGTTAATGTTAGCTGTCTTTATGAGTCCAGCTGGTTTAGAGGGTGAGCTAAGCACAGTTAGCATGAGCTAACTAATCCAGTTGGTTTGGAGCTGAAGCTAATGGTGCTCACTGCTAATATACGCTAATGTTATGAAGCTAGTTGGTTTGTAAATTAAAGAAACACACTACGATAACTCTAAACAACAAACAGCTAATATGTTGAACTGGTTTCACATTTTAATAGCTAGTATTTGGCTAATCCAATCCAACTACAGCTAGCTGTAATGTTCTACATTAGCTTTTGTTATAAAGCTATTGTAGCGTCATGCTAATGTTAACATGGGTAAAGTAAAGGTAACATCAGTGCTGAGAATCGCTAACTGTAACGAACATTGCTGTACAGTAAATGCTAATGTTAGCTAACGGTATGAACCCAGAAGCTAACACAGCTAGCTCTAATGTTAAACACTAAACTAGGCTGTTTAAAGTTGAAGCAACTGTAGCTGAGTGCTAACGTTAGCTCACATGTTGCCGTGCTAACGTTAGCTCACATGTTGCCGTGCTAACGTTAGCTCACACGTTGCCGTACTAACGTTAGCTCACAGGTCTTCAGTCTTTGGTCTCCATCAGATCCAAACTTTCACTTTCAGGCTTAACGAGCTTCTTTTCTTTCCTGTGTTCTGATTGGACGTCAGTCTGATGGACTTCCTGTGGTGAAGAGGAAGTTCTGCCAAACTCTGAACTCTGACTTCTTCTTCGGTCTCACGACGACAGATGATGCCTCGTCTCGTTTTATCCTCGTGCTTTCTTCTGATTGGACGAGCTGACGGGCTGAGCTCTGATTGGACGGATGTCACCACCTGATCAGGACCTTCATCACATTAAACTGCTGAGTCGTTCAGATGAATTAAACAGTTTGATTACAAAATAAAACTCACACAGCTTTTATTGTGAAAATCACAGCAGTTTGTACTTCAGCTCTTCGTCTGATTGGAGGATGTCGATCAGGTGGTGACGAGCTCCTGAAGCTTTCTGTTGCATTCTGGGACATGTTGTTTTTTAGTCTGTATGTTTGTAAAATGTAAATATATATATATATATATATATAAGGCTGGAACCAGTTACCATGACGACACGCCGAGCATCACGGACGCTCACACAGACGGGTCGAAGGCCTGCAGAGGATTTTATTCTGAAAATCTCCAAACTCACTTCCTCCAAAGAACAAAACGTTTAAAAAACGTTCAGACATCATGTGACCTGAAATCTGATCTTGTTTCTCCTCAGTGTTTCCAAACATCACTGATGATGTCACACCATCAGCTGTGTCCTCAGCAGACAGACAGGTGTTTGTACAGACAGGTCATGTGACCAGGTCCTGGATTTAAAGGACGTTCCACCATGTGTTGATGTACAGCCTGTCTCACAGACAGACAGACAGACAGACAGGTTGTCAGACAGACAGGTCATTTGTTGAAGTTGGTGTTGAACGTGTAAAAATCGATTTGAAGCTGTAAGAAAATTTCAATTGATAAATAAATATTTTAATTTGACATCAAACATTCAGACTAAACTGTGACACACACACAGACACACTCACACAGACACACACAACAACACACTCACACAGACACACACACACAGACACACACAGAGACACACTCACACACAGACACACTCACACACAGACGCAGACACAGACACACTCACACACAGACACACTCACACACAGACGCAGACACACACACACAGACACACTCACACACAGACACAGACACACACAGACACATTCACACACAGACACACTCACACACACACAGACACACTCACACACAGACACACACAGACACACACACAGACACACCCACACACAGACACACTCACACACAGACACACTCACACACAGACACACACACACACAGACACACACAGACACACTCACACACACACACACATTCACACAGAGACACTCACACACACACAGACACACACAGACACACTCACACAGAGACACAGACACACACAGACACACTCACACAGAGACACACACAGACACAGACACACTCACACACACACAGACACACACACACACACACACACACACACATTCACACAGAGACATTCACACACACACAGTGTGTTAATAAACTGTGTGTCTCTCTCTCTGGGTCAAAAGAAGACAGACAGGAAGTTACTGAATAAATTAATCATGAATATGTAAATGAAGCTCCTTATATGGACGTACAGCAGGTCGTACACTGATCAGATGGTCGGAGGTTCGATCCCCGCCTCCTACTGTGTGTGAGTGTGTCACACACACATTAAAATCTTCAGTGTTCAGTCAGCTTCATCCACAGTAGAGAAGGAGCCTCGCTGAAGGTCCCTGAAGACTTAAAGATGTTCTTTGTGTTCTTCAGTCATCAGAACATTTTTAACAACGACACAAAAACAATTAAACTTTATTAAATCAACAGATTGTAAAAACACTAAAACTAATTCAACACAAACTTTTTAACTGTAACAGTTTATATTGTTTAATATAAATTTAACGTATGAATGAACACAGGATTTAATCATGTTATCATTTTACAATGATAGAAAGATAAAAACATTAAATAAGTTTAAAGTGTCGATCGATCAAACAAACATTTGAATTAATCAGAACTTGTTTGTAAACACTCCGTTTGAATTTGAATTAAATAAAAATTAATTATTTTCGTTCAGGCAGTCCGCCATTTTGTTCCGGCGCTCCGCGGACACCTCTGTTTACAATAATTTCCCAGCATTCCTTGCGCGCTTCCTTTCCCTCCATCTTCCTCTCACGGTGAAGGTAAGCGCGCGCCAACATGTCCGAATACCGTCAAATATCTCCGGTACCGGCTCACCTGTCTGTCTGATACACACACACACTGCACCGGCACTCTGTCCGCCGCTGCCCGGATACCGTGAGCCGGTCGGCGGGGCCGTGATGGCGGAGATTCCGGGTGGATGAAGCGGCTAACAGTCCGGAGTGAGGAGCTGACAGCGGGGCAGAGTCAGGCTGAAGCCCCGCTGCGAGCGAGGCTGTGCCGGGGCGGAGCGGCCACATGTCGGCCTGCCCACACCGGCACTCCCGGTGCTGGTTCTGACCCGGTTTGACCCGGGTTAAAGTGAGCCCGGTGTCCGCGAGCCGAGCTAACGTTAGCATGTGAGCACGAGAGCGTCTCATGTGTTTGTGTTGATGTTACAGAACAAAGTGTGACCGGATTATTCAGAGACAGAGAGCTGCGTCAGCACATGTTAACACGAGCTAATGTTAATGAGCTGCATGTTAATGAGCTGCGTGTGTTTCAGGTGGACTCACCTGGATAACAGCAAAGATGCCTGGAAGGTAAAAACACACACACACACACACACACTGTTCCTCAGTGAGCTGCAGGTCTATGTGTTCTGGTTCTGACCTGGTTCTGGTCCACAGACTCTGGAGTAAGGCCATCTTCACAGGATATAAGCGCGGGCTGAGGAACCAGCGTGAACACACGGCGCTGCTGAAGCTCGAAGGATGCTACACCCGAGACGAGGTCGACTTCTACCTCGGCAAGCGCTGCGCCTACGTCTACAAGGCCAAGAAGTAAGGCACGCAGAGGGGAGAGAGGGAGGGAGACGGGTCAGAGAGAGAGAGAGGGAGACGGGTCAGGGTCAGAGAGAGGGAGGGAGGGAGACGGGTCAGGGTCAGAGAGAGAGAGAGGGAGACGGGTCAGGGTCAGAGAGAGGGAGGGAGGGAGACGGGTCAGGGTCAGAGAGAGAGAGAGGGAGACGGGTCAGGGTCAGAGGGAGGGAGGGAGGGAGACGGGTCAGAGAGAGGGAGACGGGTCGGTCAGAGAGAGAGAGAGAGGGAGACGGGTCAGAGAGAGAGGGAGACGGGTCAGGGTCAGAGAGAGAGAGAGGGAGACGGGTCAGAGAGAGAGAGAGGGAGACGGGTCAGAGAGAGAGGGAGACGGATCAGGGTCAGAGAGAGGGAGGGAGGGAGACGGGTCAGAGAGAGAGAGAGGGAGACGGGTCGGTCAGAGGGAGGGAGGGAGACGGGTCAGGGTCAGAGAGAGAGGGAGACGGGTCAGGGTCAGAGAGAGAGAGAGGGAGACGGGTCAGAGAGAGAGAGAGACGGGTCAGAGAGAGAGAGAGAGGGAGACGGGTCAGGGTCAGAGAGAGGGAGGGAGGGAGACGGGTCAGAGAGAGGGAGACGGGTCGGTCAGAGAGAGAGAGAGAGGGAGACGGGTCAGAGAGAGAGGGAGACGGGTCAGAGAGGGAGACGGGTCAGGGTCAGAGAGGGAGACGGGTCAGGGTCAGAGAGAGAGAGGGAGACGGATCAGGGTCAGAGAGAGGGAGGGAGGGAGGGAGACGGGTCAGAGAGAGAGAGGGAGACGGGTCGGTCAGAGAGAGGGAGGGAGGGAGACGGGTCAGGGTCAGAGAGAGAGGGAGACGGGTCAGGGTCAGAGAGAGAGGGAGACGGGTCAGGGTCAGAGAGGGAGACGGGTCAGAGAGAGAGGGAGACGGGTCAGGGTCAGAGAGAGGGAGGGAGACGGGTCAGGGTCAGAGAGAGAGAGGGAGACGGGTCAGGGTCAGAGAGAGAGAGGGAGACGGGTCAGAGAGAGAGAGGGAGACGGGTCAGAGAGAGAGAGGGAGACGGGTCAGGGTCAGAGAGAGAGGGAGACGGGTCAGAGAGAGAGAGGGAGACGGGTCAGGGTCAGAGAGAGAGGGAGACGGGTCAGAGAGAGAGAGGGAGACGGGTCAGGGTCAGAGAGAGAGGGAGACGGGTCAGAGAGAGAGAGGGAGACGGGTCGGTCAGAGAGAGGGAGGGAGGGAGACGGGTCAGGGTCAGAGAGAGGGAGACGGGTCAGGGTCAGAGAGAGAGGGAGACGGGTCAGAGAGAGAGGGAGACGGGTCAGGGTCAGAGGTGCTGACTGTTAGACAGGAGGACACACCTGAGCAGACAGCCAATCAGAGCTCTGTGTTTAATGTTAGCATCAATTAGCTTGGCTGTAAACTCAGATGCATTGTCACTGAATTGTCAGTGAACGCACCACGAGTCCCATCAGTGGTCAGTGAATGCATCATTAGCTAACGATGCCTTCACATGATTACCTGTCAGGACAAACCGGAAATGAGCTGCAGGTGTTAACGATGTGAGCAGCTGTCGACCGTCGTTTACACACACACACACACACACACACACACACACACACACACACACGCACTCCATGATATCTCGTTTACTTCCCTCTGATCATCATTCTCTTGACTCTGATTGGTCCATAGAGCTGTCAATCATTAATCAACCAATGGGTTGTTGTTGTTGATCCACACAGCGCGCAGTGTTCAGAGAACTGTTGACGAGAGTCACACAGACTGTTTAATGTTAACATGTAAGATTATTACATACATGTCAGAGTCTACATGTGTCACTGTGTCAGTAAACTCACCTGAACTCTGGAGATGGGTTAAATATTAAAGCACCTTTGACACACGGATGATCAGAATGAAGTGAACCAGGTGAAGAGTGAACAAAGAAGCTTCTTGATGTCAGACACAAACAGCTGGAAGAAAACAAAGATCAAAGCAAAGTGTTTACTCAGCTGCTAACATATAAATACATGTGGAGACACGTTTGTGTGGAGGAGCTCTGACTGCAGCTGCTGTCCGGAGGAGGAGAGACGTGTGGGTTCATATTTAAAATGACATTAAAGGGTTAAATTATGGAAGAAATGTAATATTCATGGTCAGTACTGAAGCTGGTCAAAAGATTTAATGCAGACAAAGTTAAAATAAATATAGTCTGAACAGGTGAGCGCACACACACCTGTGAGCGCACGGACACACACCTGTGAAAACGCACACACACACCTGTGAGCGCACGGACACACACCTGTGAAAACGCACACACACACCTGTGAGCGCACGGACACACACCTGTGAAAACGCACACACACACCTGTGAGTGCACAGACACACACCTGTGAGCGCACGGACACACACCTGTGAAAACGCACACACACACCTGTGAGCGCACGGACACACACCTGTGAAAACGCACACACACACCTGTGAGTGCACAGACACACACCTGTGAGCGCACGGACACACACCTGTGAAAACGCGCACACACACCTGTGAGCGCACGGACACACACCTGTGAAAACGCGCACACACACCTGTGAGCGCACGGACACACACCTGTGAAAACGCGCACACACACCTGTGAGCCAAATCTTTTGACAGCTTCAGTCCTGACCATAAATATTAAATTATTTCTTCCATAATTTAACTCCGGTAACACGCGTGTTGATTCTAACATGTTACAGGTAGTCAGGCAGACCTTTCAAAATAAAACTCCCCGTGTAGATCAAACAGAACCGGGTCTGATTTGGACCCCAGGCTGTCTCCACCCCTCTGTGCACGCCTGTGTAGTAAGGTGTAGTAATCTAACGCCCCTCTCTCTCTCCTTCAGGAACACAGTGACTCCGGGCGGTAAACCCAATAAGACCCGGGTCATCTGGGGAAAAGTGACCCGGGCCCACGGCAGCAGCGGGATGGTCCGAGCCAAGTTCAGCAGCAACCTGCCCGCCAAGGCCATCGGACACCGGGTCAGAGTGGTGAGTGTCAGGGGGAAGAACCGGGTCAGAGTGAGTGTTAGGGCAGATCCAGGTCAGAGTGGTGAGTGTCAGGGGGAAGAACCGGGTCAGAGTGAGTGTTAGGGCAGATCCGGGTCAGAAGCAGAAACCTGCAGATGGTTCATAATTTTTGTTTTTTTTATTAGTGTTTTATTGTGGCGGTGTGTGACTTCCTGTTTCCTGTTCCAGATGCTGTACCCGTCTCGAGTGTGAAGAATCAGCTGATGTTTGTACAGAAACAATAAACCTGATCCATCAGAACCACCTGTGTCTGTCATCTGTGATGTCATCATGTGACCTGTGATGTTGTCATTAACATGTTGAACAGCTGATCGATGAGTCATTACAGTCAGTGATGTCAGCAGTATGAAGGTGGAGCTAACTGACTGTAAACAATAACTAGCATACAGATGCTAAAACGCTAAAGGGTGACCCCAGCGTGTCATTGAGCCGCCTTTCATCTGTTACACTGTGTGTGTGTGTGTGTGTGTGTGTGTGTGTGTGTGTGTGTGTGTGTGTGTGTGTGTGTGTGAGAAGCTGTGACATGAATCAGTTTAAGTTTAAACTGATTTTACATCATTCATGTTAACTGTCATGTTAACTTCTCATTAAAGTTCAGTTAGAATATTTTAAGTTCTTTTAACAACATTCAGCTCGATTACAATAAAAAATGTTCAAATGAACCTGAAGAGAATTTTAGAAGTAAATAAAGTGTTTCCTGACTAATAAAAATGTCTAATTGTATTAACTACAATAACATCTGTGGAGCGACATGTTGAATCTGACTCATTTATTTCAAGAAAAAACAAACTAGAAACAACAAATTAAAAAAAGAAATATGATGGAACTGAACCTCCAACAATATTTTAATAACTTCATACAAACAGTCAAACAAATCAAGTATGAGTTCTCTGAGTGAAAGAACAGTGTGCTGGTTGATGTAGTTGATGTAGTTGTGGCTCTGCTGTGGATGATGCTGATGCTGTTTGTGTTGCTGATGGTGTGGACCGACTGCTACGTCAGCTCTGCAGCCTTGACAACAGAACTTCCTCTTCAGGGAACATTCTCCACCTGTTTGTTTTGTTGGTTTAGTTCCACCCTGAGGTGGATGTGGAGTCCACAACACCAATGCACTGACACATCTGCAGGACAGATGTGCGGACACCCTGAGCTGTGGCTCAGTGGTAGAGCGGGTCGTCCGGTGGCTCGATGCCCGGCTCCTCCTGTCTGCATGCTGAAGTGTCTTTGAAGATACTGAACCATCAACACCATCAGTGTGTGAGTGAGACATGTAAAAGAGCTTTGAGTGTCAGAAGACAGAGAGGAGACACACGAGTACAGACACAGAGACATGAGTACAGACAAATTACTACAGACACAGAGACGTGAGTACAGACAAATGAGTACAGACACAGAGACGTGAGTACAGACAAATGAGTACAGACACAGACACATGAGTACAGACAGACACATAAGTACAGACACAGACACGTGAGTACAGACAAATGAGTACAGACACAGAGACATGAGTACAGACAGACACATAAGTACAGACACAGACACGTGAGTACAGACACAGACACATAAGTACAGACACAGACACGTGAGTACAGACAAATGAGTACAGACACAGACACATGAGTACAGACACAGACACATAAGTACAGACACAGACACGTGAGTACAGACAAATGAGTACAGACACAGACACATGAGTACAGACAGACACATAAGTACAGACACAGACACGTGAGTACAGACAAATGAGTACAGACACAGAGACATGAGTACAGACAAATGAGTACAGACACAGAGACATGAGTACAGACACAGACACATAAGTACAGACACAGACACGTGAGTACAGACAAATGAGTACAGACACAGAGACATGAGTACAGACACAGACACGTGAGTACAGACACAGACACATGAGTACAGACACAGACACATAAGTACAGACACAGACACGTGAGTACAGACAAATGAGTACAGACACAGAGACATGAGTACAGACACAGACACGTGAGTACAGACAGACACATAAGTACAGACACAGACACATGAGTACAGACACATAAGTACAGACACAGACACACGAGTACAGACACATAAGTACAGACACAGACACGTGAGTACAGACACATAAGTACAGACACAGACACGTGAGTACAGACACATGAGTACAGACAGACACGTGAGTACAGACACAGACACATAAGTACAGACACAGACACGTGAGTACAGACACATGAGTACAGACACAGACACGTGAGTACAGACAGACACATAAGTACAGACACAGACACGTGAGTACAGACACAGACACGTGAGTACAGACACAGACACATGAGTACAGACACATAAGTACAGACACAGACACACGAGTACAGACACATAAGTACAGACACAGACACGTGAGTACAGACACAGACACATAAGTACAGACACAGACACGTGAGTACAGACACATGAGTACAGACAGACACGTGAGTACAGACACAGACACATAAGTACAGACACAGACACAGACACATAAGTACAGACACAGACACGTGAGTACAGACACATGAGTACAGACACAGACACGTGAGTACAGACACATAAGTACAGACACAGACACGTGAGTACAGACACAGACACATGAGTACAGACACATGAGTACAGACACACGAGTACAGACACAGACACATAAGTACAGACACAGACACGTGAGTACAGACACAGACACGTGAGTACAGACACAGACACATGAGTACAGACACACGAGTACAGACACAGACACAAGTACAGACACAGACACAAGTACAGACACGCGAGTACAGACACAGACATGTGAGTACAGACACACGAGTACAGACACGCGAGTACAGACACAGACACATGAGTACAGACACACGAGTACAGACACAGACACAAGTACAGACACGCGAGTACAGACACAGACACGTGAGTACAGACACAGACACATGAGTACAGACACACGAGTACAGACACACGAGTACAGACACAGACACGAGTACAGACACACGAGTACAGACACAGACACAAGTACAGACACAGACACAAGTACAGACACGCGAGTACAGACACAGACACGTGAGTACAGACACAGACACAAGTACAGACACGCGAGTACAGACACAGACACATGAGTACAGACACGCGAGTACAGACACAGACACGTGAGTACAGACACAGACACGAGTACAGACATGAGTACAGACATTTACATCCAGGATGTTATAAAACAACTAGTGACGTCACCACACGGTCTCCTCAGTGATCAGCTGTTTGTGTGAGCCTGTCAGTCTGAACTTAGGGCAGCAACAACATCACACACACTGACGTCACTACAGGGGGCTGAAGGGGGGGGGGGGCTCTGTCGTCACAGAGGACTCTGTTTCCCATGATGCCCCGCGCCTCTGCTCTGCTGCTGAGTCTGAGCTGCAGGAGCTGTTTACCTCGATCCGCGGACCTGAAGGAGGACATGCACGAGCGAGGACAGACACAGAGGTGAGAGACAGACAGGTAAGGCACGGACAGACAGACAGACAGACAGACAGGTGACCGTCTCACCATCAGCTGATCTCTGTTTTTGTTTTTGGACTCATTTCCGGTGTGATGCTCAGAGCGCGAGGACACTTTGTTTTATAACGAGCACACAGGCTTTTATTCTGAAGGGCTCTGCTTTTATTGAGACAGCGCAGTACTCATGTAGTATTTTAATAAGTACTCATAGTGTTTAAAGTTCTGACGTGTTGTACTGCATGAAGTAATACTGCAGTACATGTTTGTAGTATTACTACAGATACTGCAGTACTTCAGCTCTCTTCACAGTATTTATATTTGTCTCATGTAGTACAGTGTGTAGTGACATACTTCATGTGTGCAGTATAAATACTTTGTGTTTGTAAAAGTACTGCAGCACAGTATTCAATATTCATGTAGTATTAGATCAGATTATACTTTATTTATCCCACAGCGGGAAATTCACTTATTACAGCAGCAGAAAAGGTGTAATATACATATATACATACAGTTGTATGAAAAAGTTTGGGCACCCCTCTAAGATTTCATGATAATTTGCTCTAACTTTATAAAAGAAGATCACAGCAACAATATTTGATTTCCTACAGAGATGTAGACATTTGAGTGTTTTCCAGACCAAAATTCTCAGAGTAGCATTACATACTTTTATTATGATAAATTAAAATGTAAAAAATGGTATGTGCAAAAGTTTGGGCACCATTTTAATCACATTGATTTCAAGACCTGTAGGGATTTATAGCTGACAGGTTGCAACACAAAATTGCTTTGACTAGCTTGTGAGACCTTCAATTACAAAGACAGGTGGAACCAATCATGAAAAAGGCTATTTAACAGAGGCAATTGCTGGCTGTGCTTGTCCTAGGTTCTTTTTTAGAGTGTGTCAACACGGGGGCATCGAAACAACTCTCCACTGACCAAAAAACTAAGATAATTCATTATCATGAATTAGGAGAAGGGTACAAGAAATTATCAAGAAGGTTTGGACTGTCTGTCTCCACAGTCAGAAATGTGGTGCAGAAATGGAAGGCCACAAGAACAGTCCTTGTGAAGGAAAGATGTGGTAGGGCAAAAAAAATACTGGAAAGGCACAGGCGAAGGACGGTTAGAATGGTCACAGACAAGCCACAGACCACCTCCAGAGAACTACAAGAACATCTGGCTACTGATGGTGTAGTTGTTCATCGTTCCAGAATCCAGCGTACTTTGCACCAGGAAAAGCTCTTTGGAAGGCTGATGCGCAAAAAGCCTTTCCTGAGTGTTCGTCACAAGAAGAGTCGCATGAGGTATGCAAAAGCACATCTGGACAAGCCAGAAGCATTTTGGAAAAAATACTGTGGTCAGATGAGACTAAGATAGAGTTATTTGGTCAGAACAAGAGGAGGTATGCATGGCGAAAAAAACACACTGAATTCCATGAGAAGAACTTATTGCCTACTGTGAAATTTGGTGGAGGGTCCATCATGTTATGGGGCTGTGTGGCTAGCACAGGGACTGGAAACCTTGTTAAAGTTGAGGGCCACATGAATTCCTCTCAGTATCAGCAGATTCTTGACAAGAATGTTCAAGAATCTGTCACAAAGTTGAAGCTACGCCGGGGTTGGATTTTTCAGCAGGACAATGATCCTAAGCACTGTTCAAAATCCACCAAGGAATTCATGCAGAAGCACAAGTACAATCTTCTGGAATGGCCATCCCAGTCCCCAGACCTTAACATCATTGAAAATGTATGGATTGATTTGAAGCAGGCTGTTTACACACGGAAGCCAAGAAACCTGACTGAACTGGAGGCGTTTTGTATGGAGGAATGGGCCAAACTACCACCTGCCAGACTTCAGGGACTTGTCTGTGGCTATAGGAGGCGTCTACAGGCTGTTCTTGCAGCAAAAGGAGGCTCTACTAAATATTAATGGAATTATTTCTTTGGGGTACCCAAATTTATGCACATGCCTATTTTTGTTTAAATACACATAAAAATGTTTCTGTTGGACCAATGAAAATGATTTCCCTACTGAGATGTTTCTGTTTCCATAAGGTATAACATATGTTGAAATAAAGTTGCTGCTTCAAAAGCTCAGCAAGTGACAAACTGATGCAATGATTTTCCTAAGGGGTACCCAAACTTTTTCATGCAACTGTACATATATGTATATATGAGCATGGGTGTTGTCAGTCAGTATTAGTATCAGTATTCTCGTAGTACTTCTATTGTTTCTTTGCAGTATAAATACTGTGAGCTCATATTACTGCAGTATATATATAAAATACTGTCTGTCTGTCTGTCTGTCTGTCTGTCTGTCTCTCTTCCTGTCTGTGTTCTCAGCTTCCTGTTTCAGTGTGAGGTCAGAGGTCAGAGGTCACATGTTGTCTGATAGAAGATGAGAGATCATGACTGTGGACGGAGCGATCCACGGGGGTCAGAGGTCAGCCGGCACCAAGAGGACCAGAACCAGGTGAGGACCTCCATCAGCTCCATAATACTCGAGTACTGCTCAGCCTCAATCAAACGATCAGAGATCATAATTCCTCTGACGACCTCGTGGAGGGTCCGGGCCTCAGGTTGGACCACCTGAAGCTTCAATCATGAATAATGAATTAATTTAATTTATTCATCAGATCAAACGAACGTGATGCTGCAGCCTTTGTTTACATCATGAAGCCCCGCCTCCTGCTCATGCTCAGGACAGTCCAGCTGATTGGCTGAGGCCGTGTGAATGTGTGTGAGCATCAGGAGACAGCAAACGTGACCTCTGCACATGCTCAGTAAGAGCTCTGCTGCTGGAGGAATCTGAGCATGTTCACACACACACACACACATACACACACACACACACACACACACTCTGATTGGCTCATTTAACCATCAGAGGAAAGGTGTATCACCCTGTAGGTAACCATGGCAACCGGCCTGATGCTCCAGGCTCAGTGAGCTGATTGGAGGAGAGCCGCTCGTCTTCATGAATATTAATGAGGAATCAATCAGACCTCTGTGTGACGAGACTTACTCGAGTACTTCCAGACTTACTCGAGTACCTCCAGATTTACTCGAGTACTTCCAGGTTTAGTTACTTCACATGCGACAGAAAACGTCAGAAAGTCCAGTACTTTTACTCTAAGTACTTTATACTTTTACTGCAGTAAATTATCTGAATAATTACTTCCTGTGTGTGTGTGTCAGGATGCATTGTGTGTGTGTGAGAACAGATCAGCTGGTTGCCATGGTGAAGAGCTGGAGGAGGGCGGAGCTAAAGACAGGAAGAAGAAAACAGGTGGACAGAACGACAGGTAACATGTGTGTGTGTCCTCAGGTGTGTGTGTGTCTTCAGGTGTGTGTGTGTGTGTGTGTGTGTGTGTGTGTGTGTGTGTGTCCTCAGGTGTGTGTGTGTCTTCAGGTGTGTGTGTGTCCTCAGGTGTGTGTGTGTGTGTGTGTGTGTCCTCAGGTGTGTGTGTGTGCGTGTGTGTGTGTGTGTGTCCTCAGGTGTGTGAATGTCCTCAGGTGTGTGTGTGTGTGTGTGTCCTCAGGTGTGTGAATGTCCTCAGGTGTGTGTGTGTGTGTGTCCTCAGGTGTGTGAATGTCCTCAGGTGTGTGTGTGTGTTTGTCCTCAGGTGTGTGAATGTCCTCAGGTGTGTGTGTGTGTGTGTGAATGTCCTCAGGTGTGTGTGTGTGTGTTTGTCCTCAGGTGTGTGTATTTGTCCTCAGGTGTGTGTGTGTGTGTCCTCAGGTGTGTGTGTGTGTGTCCTCAGATGTGTGAATGTCCTAAGGTGTGTGTGTGTATTTGTCCTCAGGTGTGTGAATGTCCTCAGGTGTGTGTGTGTGTTTGTCCTCAGGTGTGTGAATGTCCTCAGGTGTGTGTGTGTGTGTTTGTCCTCAGGTGTGTGTATTTGTCCTCAGGTGTGTGTGTATTTGTCCTCAGGTGTGTGTGTGTGTCCTCAGGTGTGTGTGTGTGTCCTCAGGTGTGGTCACCCGGTCGACAGTGCAGGTCTCTTCTCCTTCATGACGTTTCATTGGCTGACTCCTCTGGCCGTACACGCCCGGAGGAAAGGACAGCTCCTATTGGACGACATCTGGCCCGTGTCACCGCGGGAGGGTTGCCATGCCAACAGCCTGAGGTAGGAGGAGCTAATAAATGACAGATGTGGACTGTTCTGGACTGTAGCCGCCTTAACGTTCTGGTTCTGGTTCTGGTCCATCCTCAGGCTGGCATCTCTGTGGGAGGACGAGCAGAGGTCAAAGGGCAGCGACGCCTCCTTGTGTTCGGTGGTCTGGTCTTTCTGTCGGACTCGACTCCTCCTCTCCATTCTCTGCCTGACCGTCACTCAGCTGGCAGGATTCAGTGGACCGGTGAGTCCAGAACCAGTAAGACCGGTAGAACCAGGTTAGACCAGTAAGACCATCAGTATAACCAGTCCCCCTCCCCTCCAGGCGTTCGTGGTGAAGCGTCTCTTGGAGTACACCGAGCAGGAGGAGTCCGACCTGGGCTACGGTCTGCTGCTGGTTCTGGGTCTGCTGACCACAGAGCTGGTCCGGTCCTGGTCTCTGGCTCTGACCTGGGCCCTGAACTACAGGACGGGATCCAGACTGAGAGGAGCCATCCTCAGCCTCGCCTTCCGCAAGATCCTGAAGCTCCGCAGCGTCCGGGACAAGTCCATGGGACAGGTACGACGTTTACTCACGACGTTCACGACATAGTCCAGCTTTAACCTGTCTGTCTCTCACCTGTCTGTCTCTCTGTCAGTTGGTTAACATGTGTTCCAGTGACGGACAGAGGATGTTTGAGGCAGCAGCAGTGGGCAGTCTGTTAGCAGGGGGCCCCCTGGTGGCCGTCCTCGGCGTCGCCTACAATCTGTTCATTCTGGGACCGACGTCTTTGCTGGGCTCAGCCGTCTTCATCCTCTTCTACCCGACCATGGTCAGAACCCGTTCAGAACCTGTCCAGCTAACAGCTAATTCAGCTAACTGATCATGTGTATTGATCATTGTTGATTGGTCGTTGATCAGATGTTCAGCTCCAGGCTGACGGCGTTCTTCAGGCGGAGGGGCGTGGCCGTCACCGACAGACGGGTCCAGAAGATGAACGAGATCCTGAACTCCATCAAGTTCATCAAGATGAACGCGTGGGTCAAAGCCTTCGCCAATGACGTCCACAGTACGTACTCACCTGAGCGCACTCACCTGGTCGCCGTGGCAACCGAGGTTAACAGCGACTGTTTCCTGTCAGGGATCCGGGACGAGGAGCGGAGGATCCTGGAGCTGACGGGTTACTGTCAGAGCGTCACTGTGGGCGTGGCTCCTGTCGTTGTCGTCATTGCCAGCGTGGCAACATTCTCCACCCACATGTTGCTAGGATACGACTTGACAGCAGCTCAGGTACCAAACTACCTGTGGACCCTCAGATCACCTGTCGGCTCACTGGCTAACCCTGCCACCTGTCTGTCTGTCTCTGCAGGCCTTCACTGTGGTGACGGTGTTCAACGCCATGACCTTCGCCCTGAAGGTCACGCCGTTCTCTGTCAAATCTCTGTCGGAGGCGTCGGTGGCTGTGGACCGGTTCAAGGTGCGACCCTGAACCTCCTTCAGTCCCTCTGAGCGGTGAATGGACAGACATGGTTCAGGTTGATCTGGTTTGTCCTCTGTCTCTTCTCAGAGTCTCTTCTTGTTGCCGGAGGTCGACAACGTCCGTGCATTGCCTGGCGACCCTCAGGTCGCCGTGGAGATGTGTGGCGCCAGTCTTGCATGGGAGGGGGGCGGACAGAGCGCTCAGCCCAGTCCACAAGTCCGAACATCCACCAGACGGCAACAGAGAGACAAGTAAACACTCAATCATCTGTGTCTATGTTAAAATATGTTGATGCTGCACTGACCGGTGATCTATGGTTTGTTGCAGAGTCCTTCAGGAGGACCAGGGGACCGGGTCCCTGCTGCCGGGACAAGGAGAGGTGGCCTCGAGTCAAGAGGAGGAAGAGGGCGAGGATGAGGCCTGTCCTCCCCTCCTGTCTGTCCCCCCTGTGTCCCAACGACTTCAGAGCACCCTGCACCTCATCAACCTGAAGGTCCAACAGGTCAGTCCATGAACCAGTTCCAACTCAGGTCTAACTCAGGTCCACATCAGGTCCACATACTGTATGAGATTGAACATGATATACATAACTGTCTGTCTGTCTCTGTCTGTCTGTCTGTCTGTCTGTTCAGGGGAAGTTGCTCGGTGTCTGTGGAAGTGTCGGTTGTGGAAAAACCTCCCTGATCTCGGCCATCTTGGGACAGGTGACGTTAAATTGATTGCCTCCCAAAGAATCGTTACTTTATTGTGATGGTGGGTTTGTGTGTCTCTGTGGGCAGTCGCCTCCTTGTAGGGTCTCCAAGGCAGATTAGTTCCAGTGAAGGGATCAGACTAGGACAGACCTGCCCTGCATAAGAGGAAGGAAATAGATGTATTATTAATTATTGATTATTGATTATTGATTGGTGTGTCGGTGTGTTAACAGATGACTCTGTTGGAGGGCAGCGTGGCTGTCAGAGGAAGACTCGCCTACGTGGCTCAACAGGCCTGGATCCTGAACGCAACACTGAGAGACAACATCCTGTTTGGACAGGAGTACGAGGAGGACAGGTGAGAGGAGGAAAGATGAGAGGAGGACAGGTGAGAGGAGGAAAGGTGAGAGGAGGAAAAGTGAGAGGGGGACAGGTGAGAGGGGGACAGGTGAGAGGAGGACAGGTGAGAGGAGGAAAGGTGAGAGGGGGACAAGTGAGAGGAGGAAAGGTGAGAGGATGAAAGGTGAGAGGGGGACAGGTGAGAGGGGGACAGGTGAGAGGAGGAAAGGTGAGAGGGGGACAGGTGAGAGGAGGACAGGTGAGAGGAGGAAAGGTGAGAGGGGGACAGGTGAGAGGGGGACAGGTGAGAGGAGGAAAGGTGAGAGGGGGACAAGTGAGAGGAGGACAGGTGAGAGGAGGAAAGGTGAGAGGGGGACAGGTGAGAGGGGGACAGGTGAGAGGAGGAAAGGTGAGAGGGGGACAAGTGAGAGGAGGACAGGTGAGAGGAGGAAAGGTGAGAGGGGGACAGGTGAGAGGAGGACAGGTGAGAGAGAGACAAGTGAGAGGAGGACAGGTGAGAGGAGGAAAGGTGAGAGGGGGACAGGTGAGAAGGAGACAGGTGAGAGGAGGAAAAGTGAGAGGGAGACAGGTGAGAGGGAGACAGGTGAGAGTAGGACAGATTAGAGGGAGACAGATGAGAGGAGGACAGGTGAGAAGGGGACAGGTGAGAGTAGGACAGATTAGAGGGAGACAGATTAGAGGGAGACAGATGAGAGGAGGACAGGTGAGAGGGGGACAGGTGAGAGGGAGACAAGTGAGAGGGAGACAGGTGAGAGGAGGACAGGTGAGAGGGAGACAGGTGAGAGGGGGACAGGTGAGAGGGAGACAGGTGAGAGGAGGAAAAGTGAGAGGGAGACAGGTGAGAGGAGGAAAAGTGAGAGGGAGACAAGTGAGAGGGAGACAGGTGAGAGGAGGAAAAGTGAGAGGGAGACAGGTGAGAGGGAGACAGGTGAGAGGAGGACAGGTGAGAGCGAGACAAGTGAGAGGAGGACAGGTGAGAGGAGGACAGGTGAGAGGAGGAAAGGTGAGAGGGGGACAGGTGAGAGGGAGACAGGTGAGAGGGAGACAGATGAGAGGAGGACAGATGAGAGGACAGATGAGAGGGGGGCAGGTGAGAGGGAGACAGGTGAGAGGGAAACAGGTGAGAGGGGGACAGATGAGAGGAGGACAGGTGAGAGGGGGACAGGTGAGAGGGAGACAAGTGAGAGGGAGACAGGTGAGAGGAGGACAGGTGAGAGGGAGACAGGTGAGAAGGAGACAGGTGAGAGGAGGACAGGTGAGAGGGAGACAAGTGAGAAGGAGACAGGTGAGAAGGGGACAGATGAGAGGAGGACAGATGAGAGGACAGATGAGAGGGGGACAGGTGAGAGGGAGACAGATGAGAGGGGGGACAGGTGAGAGGAGGACAGGTGAGAGGGAGACAGGTGAGAAGGGGACAGATGAGAGGAGGACAGATGAGAGGTCAGATGAGAGGGGGACAGGTGAGAGGGAGACAGATGAGAGGGGGGACAGGTGAGAGGAGGACAGGTGAGAGGGAGACAGGTGAGAGGGGGACAGATGAGAGGAGGACAGATGAGAGGTCAGATGAGAGGGGGACAGGTGAGAGGGAGACAGATGAGAGGGGGACAGGTGAGAGGAGGACAGGTGAGAGGGGGACAGGTGAGAGGGAGACAGGTGAGAAGGAGACAGGTGAGAGGGAGACAAGTGAGAGGGAGACAAGTGAGAAGGGGACAGATGAGAGGAGGACAGATGAGAGGACAGATGAGAGGGGGACAGGTGAGAGGGAGACAGATGAGAGGGGGGGACAGGTGAGAGGAGGACAGGTGAGAGGGAGACAGGTGAGAAGGGGACAGATGAGAGGAGGACAGATGAGAGGTCAGATGAGAGGGGGACAGGTGAGAAGGAGACAGGTGAGAGGGGGACAAGTAAGAGGGAGACAAGTGAGAAGGGGACAGATGAGAGGAGGACAGATGAGAGGACAGATGAGAGGGGGACAGGTGAGAGGGAGACAGATGAGAGGGGGGACAGGTGAGAGGAGGACAGGTGAGAGGGAGACAGGTGAGAAGGGGACAGATGAGAGGAGGACAGATGAGAGGTCAGATGAGAGGGGGACAGGTGAGAGGGAGACAGATGAGAGGGGGACAGGTGAGAGGAGGACAGGTGAGAGGGGGACAGGTGAGAGGGAGACAGGTGAGAAGGAGACAGGTGAGAGGGAGACAAGTGAGAGGGAGACAAGTGAGAAGGGGACAGGTGAGAGGGAGACCGGTGAGAAGGGGACAGGTGAGAGGGGGACAGGTGAGAGGGAGACAAGTGAGAGGGAGACAGGTGAGAGGGAGACAAGTGAGAAGGAGACAGGTGAGAGGAGGACAGGTGAGAGGGAGACAAGTGAGAGGAGGACAGGTTAGAGGAGGACAGGTGAGAGGAGGACACCTGGACACCTGTTGTGGACGTCCTGCAGCTAACCTGTCTGTCTGTCTGTCTGTCTCTCAGGTATCAGTCTGTTCTCAGTGCCTGTTGTCTCAGACCGGACCTCTCCCTGCTGCCCAGCGCTGACCTCACAGAGGTGACATCACTTCCTGTTATACCTGCTGCTGTGACTGTTAATTTGTCATCACACAATGACATCATCATGTGTTCATGTTTGTGTCCTATCAGATTGGCGAGCGCGGCGCTAACCTGAGTGGCGGTCAGCGTCAGCGAATCAGCTTGGCCCGTGCTCTGTACAGCAAGCGGGACGTTTACGTCCTGGACGACCCGCTCAGCGCCCTCGACGCCCACGTGGCCAATCACGTGTTCCGTAATGCCATCAGGAAGCAGCTTCGCCACAAGACCGTCATCTTCGTTACCCACCAGCTGCAGGTACGCCTCCACCTGACGGACAGGTAGGGCAGGAAGCAACAGTCGCCATGGAGGTGACCTGTCTGTCTGTGTGTGCAGTACCTGGTGGACTGTGATGATGTCATCCTGATGAGGGAGGGGTCTATCGTGGAGCGTGGTAACCATGACGACCTGATGAGACTCAACAGAGACTACGCCTCCATGTTTAACCACTTCCAGCTGGGAGATACACCTTATATAGAGGTACCTGTCTGTCTGTCTGTCCGTCTGTCTGTCACCTGTCTCTCTGTACCTGTCTGTCTGTCTGTCTGTCTGTCTGTCACCTGTCTCTTTGTACCTGTCTGTCTGTCTGTCTGTCTGTCTGTCACCTGTCTCTCTGTACCTGTCTGTCTGTCTGTCTGTCTGTCTGTCACCTGTCTCTCTGTACCTGTCTGTCTGTCTGTCTGTCTGTCACCTGTCTCTCTGTACCTGTCTGTCTGTCTGTCTGTCTGTCTGTCACCTGTCTCTCTGTACCTGTCTGTCTGTCAGGCTCCCAGCAGCAGGTCTGGGGGTTCTCAGAGGAAGTCAGCAGAAGTTAAATCAGGATCAGTGAAGAAGAACAGACGGGTCATCAAAGAGCACGGTAACACTAAACTCCACAACACCTCCTCTCTTCTTGTGTTTGACAGACACTCAACTCTTCTTCTGTGGTTTTTCTCTGTATTTGGTCATGTGACATTAAAGGGGAGGAGCAGCCATGTGGGGGCGTGGCCTGGCCCGTGTTCCGGCTCTACATGGCGGCGTGCGGTGGCTCCGCCTCCTGCCTGCTCATCCTGGTTCTGTTCGTCTTCAATGTGGGAAGCTCCGCCTTCTGCCAGTGGTGGCTCAGCTACTGGATCAACCAGGGCAGCGGGGTCAGACTCCTCCTCCTCTTCATCACCTCCTCTTTATCATCACCTCCTACTGACACCTCCTCGTTGTCTCTTCTGTCCCTCTTCTTCCAGAACACCACGGTATACCACGCTAACAGTTCGACTGTGAGCGCCAGCATTAAGGACAATCCCATGATGCAACACTACGCGGCAGTGTACGCCTCCTCCATGTGCGTCATGCTCCTCTTCAAACTCCTCAGGGGCGTGGCCTTCGTCAAGGTCAGAGGTCAAACAAACAGGTTGTAACAGGTGCAAGCTGCGGTCTCTGTGGTGCTTATCCTGGTCTGCTCGTGTCCTTCAGGGAACTCTTCGAGCCTCCTCGAAGCTCCACGACATGTTGTTCCACAAGATCCTCCGCTGCCCTATGAAGTTCTTTGACACAACGCCCACAGCACAAATCCTCAACCGCTTCTCCAAAGACATGGACGAAGGTAAAGGACTGGAATACGTCAGTAAATGACGGACTCGTGGAACCTTTAGTGATAACTTTTCACATGTGTCCCACCAGTCGACACTCGGCTGCCCTTCCAGTCGGAGATGTTAATCCAGAACATGATCCTGGTCTTCTTCTGCCTCAGCGTCATCAGCTGTGTTTTCCCATGGTTCCTGGTGGCGGTGGGTCCTCTGGTGTTGCTGTTCGCAGCACTCCACAGCGTCTCCAGGGTCTTCATCCGGGAGCTGAAGCGACTGGACAACGTAACGATGTCCCCCTTCATGTCCCACATCACCTCCAGCATCCATGGCCTGACAACGCTGCAGGCCTACGACCGGGGACACGACTTCCTCAACAGGTCAGTTAAAGGGGGAAAATACCCTGGAATAACTCAGGACACCCTGATCCAGCACCTGACCCAGGTGTTATTTTCAGGTACCAGGTTCTGCTGGACCGAAATCAGGCTCCGTTCTACCTGTTCAGCTGTGCGATGCGCTGGCTGGCGGTGCGCCTGGACATCATCAGCGTGGCTCTGATCAGCCTCACAGCTCTGATGATGGTCCTGATGCACGGGCAGATCCCCCCTGCCTACGCCGGCCTCGCCATCTCCTACGCTGTCCAGGTAAGTCAAAGGTCTCTTGTTGGTCCTGGTGAACTCGAGGTCCAAACACCTCAACACTGAACCTGTCTGTCCCTCCCTCAGTTAACAGGACTGTTCCAGTTCACTGTCCGTCTGGCCTCTGAGACTGAAGCCCGATTCACCTCTGTGGAGAGGATCCATCACTACATCCAGGTACAGTCGTTTTCTAGGAACCACTGACCCTGATCAGGCTTTAGGGACCTGCTCAGGGAGGTGTCTGACCCTGCAGACCACCGGAATACTGAACTGGATCCAAACAAATTCAAAGTTCATGCCCCTCCGGCTGACTGGTCCCAGCAGGGGGAGCTGGTGGACATGAGGTATCAGGAGAACGAGAACCTCCCTTTAGTTCTCAACAAGATCTCCTGAACCATCCAGATAGGACAGGGTTCTGGGTACCTACAGGTCATGGGCTTGACTGATGTAGACCTGTGGTCATCCTCTGACTGCTTGTTGTTTGTTTGAGATCTCAGTCTCAGCTTAAGACTCTGGGGGTCTTGAGGGTCTTGAAATTCTTGAGGGTCTTCAGATGCTGACCAGGACTCAACGTTAACTCGCTAACAGTTGTTTACGTGGTGATGTTAGCTTGTTTCAGATAAGAACAGAAGATACAAGTAAACATATGGTTTGTGGGTGTTATGGGTAATGCTGTCTGTCTCGCAGTCCCTGTCCCAGGAGGCCCCTGCCCGGGTCGAAGGTCGTGCCCCTCCGGCCGACTGGCCCCAGCAGGGGGAGCTGGTGTTCAGGGAGGTGGACATGAGGTACCAGGAGAACCTCCCTCTGGTTCTAAACAAGATCTCCTGCACCATCCGGCCCAAAGAGAAGGTTGGGATCGTTGGCAGGACCGGATCAGGTAGGACATGGTTCTGGGTCTCTAAAAGTCATAGGTTTGACCTGTGTGGTCACCCTGTCTGTCTAACTGTCTGTCTGCAGGGAAGTCGTCTCTGGGCGTGGTCCTGTTCAGGTTAGTGGAGCGCTGTGGAGGCTCCATCCTGATAGATGGCATCGACATCAACGACATCGGACTGGCCGACCTCCGCAGCAAGCTGTCGATCATGCCACAGGACCCGGTCTTGTTCAGTGGGACCGTCAGGTAGGAACACCTGATGATGATCTGGTGAGGTTTGTTGAATGTTTGTAGCAGCACCTTCACCTTTGTGTCTGTTTCAGGTCTAATCTGGACCCCTTTAACCGGTACAACGAGGACCAGATCTGGGATGCTCTGGAGAGGAGTCACATGAAGGAGTGTGTGAGTACAAACAGTCCACAGTCCACCCCCCGTACCTCCACCTGTCCGTTCCACCTGCTCACTGACTTCCTGTCCGTCCGGCAGGTGTCCCAGCTGCCCCTGAAGCTCGACTCGGAGGTGGTGGAGAATGGAGACAACTTCTCAGTGGGAGAGAGACAGCTGCTGTGTGTCGCCAGAGCTCTACTGAGACAGTGCAAGGTGAGATAGACAGGCAGGTAGGTCCTTTGACCCCGCCCCCCTCGAGTTCTGTCATCTGATTGGTGGGTTTGGGTCTTTCAGGTGCTGATCCTTGATGAAGCGACAGCAGCCATAGATGCAGAGACGGACGCCCTGATCCAGGAGACCATCCGGAGCTCGTTTCAGGATTGCACCACCCTGACCATCGCTCACCGCCTCCACACCGTCCTCGCCTCGGACCGCATCATGGTGCTCAACCAGGGACAGGTACTGAACCACACCTGTGTCCACAAAGTACTTCAGAGTCCTACAGCACATGTTTCAGCTTCAGTCAACATGAACCTGCAGGCACTTCATCATAAAGTCCTGAACAACATCTGACACGTATAAAAAAAACACATTGTCTGCATACAGAGAAACTTCATCTTCTTAAGTCCCGCCCCTTTTCACTCTGTGCTCCAATCATAGTTGAGCAACCTCAATCCTCCTTTCTTGTACTTCCTGCAACATTAACTGATTATTGATCTGATTGGTTCAGGTGGTGGAGTTTGACGAGCCGTCCAAGCTGCTGGCCAATGAGAACTCTCGGCTGTGCTCCATGCTGGCTGCCGTGGAAACCAAGATCTCTGTCCGAGGATGATGAAGATGACGGACAGTTTGTTTGAGGTCTGACTGATCTGAAGGTGCTGTATCTGTACTGTTATTGATGAATCAGCTGATCTCTGATCAGATCAGCTGTCAGCACCTGGCTGAGGGTCAGGAGGTCACATGTTCATTCTCGTGTGTGTGTGTGTGTGTGTGTGTGTGTGTGTGTGTTTCTAACAGCCTTACATGATGACATCATAACTGCCTTGTTAGAAAATAAAGTTATTTTAAAATTAAATGTTTTATTTAATTAAGTTTATTTATAAAGAACAAACGACTGACTGTGAACATCATGGTTATGAACTGAGCCTGGTTCTGGTGGTTCTAATGGTTCTGATCCAGAGTTTGTCTGATGGTTTAATTATTAATGTTTAGTTAAAGTGAATGAATCAGTTTTTTTCTGTGTCGGTGCTACTTTAAATGTTTTTATTAAAATAATTTAATTTTTGTTTAATTTTGAAAATATCCTGCACTCTGATTGGATCTTTATTATAGTCATTAATATTAATGAGTTTCTTTGTCTTTACAGCTCAGAGCCTTCACTAACGATCTGTTTGTTTTAATTATGTCTTTGTAATTAGTCACATATTAAAATATAAATAAATGTTTTCTGCTTCATTTTGTTGTTTCTCTATTCAGCGTTTAGCTACAGGCTAACAAGCTAACTCATCTACATAAATGGTTAGCTAGCTAATAAGTTAGCATGTTGCCATATAACCACTAACGAGCTCATCTAAAAATGCTAGTGCTAACGAGCTAGTTGACAACTGATGATTGAGCTGGTGTTCTGCAGCATTTCTAAATGAGGAGCTAACTGATGTGTTCAACAGCCAACAAAAAGAATAAAAACAGACATAAAGATCATTTCATATATTTTATATAATATAATTATTACATTATTTAGATATACAGCATGTGTTACATCAATTTGTGTAAAAAATAATAAAGTTATTATAAACTGTGTTTTTGTCTCAGCATCATATTTTATATGTTCTAACACACTGATATAAAAACACTCAATCAATCATGTTGTAGTTTATCTACAGGAGAACAAATATGTCAATATATTTAAATATAATCATTTTAAAGTGTTATTTTAAACAAACACATGATGTAATTTATATCATCATATATAAAAGTGATGGATTTTTTGGGGGGGATCTTCAAACATCTCATTTAAAAACATTCAATAACTTTTAATGTTTAATGTAATACCTGATTAAGTAATTTTTTTTCAGAGTTTGAATATTTAAAACCTGTTTCTATATAATATATATATATATATATATATATATATATATATATATATATATATATATAAAAGGTTTCGGCTGTATCCGGCTGTTTCCGGTACTTCCCGGCTGTATCCGGCTGTTTCCGGCTGTTTCCGGTACTTCCCGGCTGTTCCCTGCTCCGCAGCGCCCCCCTCCGGCCTGCACAAAGTTTTTCCCGCTGTTGTTACTTCCTGTTTTGTCCGGAGGAGCAGCGCCTCCTCCTCTGTGTCCTCCCGGTCCTCCTCTGTGTGTCCTCCCGGTGCTCCTCTGTGTGTCCTCGGTCTGCTCCTCCTCGGAGCTCCGCTCTCTTCACCTCCTCAGCTCCTCCTCCATCACACCGACACACAGACCTCCACGAGCTAACACTCACCGGGACGAGCTGCATTCAGAGCCCGGGACAGGGAGCAGAGAGCCGGGCTGAGTTCACTGGAGAGCCGGTGTCGGTTCTGGTTCTGGAGGTCCGGTCCTGATGGATTTCACATAGACTGTCCTCTACAGGTTAGCTCTGTGTGCTAATGCTAATTACACTGTGTGCTAATTAGCCTGTTAGCTCCTGTTTGTTAAAGGGAAGCTAAAGCTGCTAGCCTCGGCTAACACGGGTCTAAACCGGGTCTAACTGTAGTTAAAGTGAGTTTAAATGGACCGAGTCGGGCTGTAAAGGCTCAGATACAGTTAGTGAGTGTTAGAATGTAGTTTGTTGAGTGTTTACAAAGCGGGTTAAACTCTAAAACCGGGGCTAAATGTGGACTAAGTCTGGGTTAACGTCAGTCCTGTGTTAGACCGGGTTTACAGGTGTTGTGTGCTCAGTCCAGAGGCAGGTAGACCGGGTCAGAGCTCAGATCCGGATCACAAGTGTCCTTATAGGTGGACTAGATCTGGTCATTCTTTAAACGAGGTTCTGCATGTGGGCTAAGTTTTAGTCCAGATTAAGACCTGGACTAAGACCTGGACTAAGTCCACTAAATCCTGGTGGACTAGTCCTGGTTTGGTCCTTTGCGTTTGGTTCTGGTTCTTGATGTGGTCTGGCCCGGCTCACATCGAGGGGTGACGGTCTGGTTTAACCGTGTTTTTAATGTAGTCAGTCCTGGTCTCTGACAGCTGGTCCTGGTTCTGGTTCTGTGGTTTTGGTTGATGCAGTTAGTCCAGGTCTAGCTGGGTCCAGGTCCAGCTTGGTCCAGGTCCAGCTCGTGATGGCGGAGCTCCACCAGACTCCCACCTCTCTGTGCTGCTGCCGTAAGTCCCTGCCGGCTTCGGGGGCCCGGTGCGTCGGGGACTCGGGCCGGCCTTCGGCGAGCCCGGGTCCCGGGTCTCCGCGGTGCCCCTTGGTGGACGTGGCATCGGCGTCAAACTTCCGCTGCTTCCAGCTGCGTCACTTCCACCTGGACCTGCGGCTGAATTTCGCCGTGAAGGAGATGAGCGGCTGGCTGGTCCTGGACCTGATCCCAGTCCAGCCAGGGGTCCAGACGCTGGTTCTGGACTCCCACCCCTCTCTCCTGATCCACTCCATAGACTGTAAGGTTCCCGGGTCCGGACAGGAGGAGCCGGTCTCACTCACGTACCGGGTCGACCCGTTCACGGACTACGGCTCCTCGCTGAACATCAGCCTGCCGTCAGCCACCGTCAAACCTGGGCGACTGATCCAGATCACGGTCCGGTACACCACGACGGACGGCCCGGCGGTAAGCAGACAGAACGCTGTGAGCCCAGCTGATGATGATGATGATGATGATGATGATGATGACGACTTCCTGTCTCTCGTAGATCTGGTGGTTGGACTCTGAGCTCACCTGTGGTCAGTCCCGTCCTCTCGTCTTCACTCAGGGTCACTCCGTCTGTAACCGCTCCTTCTTCCCGTGCTTCGACACGCCGGCTGTCAAGAGCACGTACACGGCGACCATCAGGGTGAGTCCTGACCTCTGACCTCTGACACACGGCCCAAACAGAAACCTTAAACATCACGTCTTCTTCTTCTCCTGCAGGTTCCAGATGGCGTCACGGTTCTGATGAGTGCATCTCGGAGCTCGTACTCCAAACAGGACCGGGTCTTCCAGTTCTCCATGGAGTTTCCTGTCCCGTCCTACCTGGTGGCGTTGGTGGCTGGAGATCTGCAGCACGTGGACGTCGGCCCGCGGTCAGGATCCTTGTTTTTGTTCTGGCTCTTCTTGGTTCTCCGGACCCCCCTCTGGGTTTTACCGCCTCTTGAGTCTGACTTCTTCTTCTTCTGTCCAGGAGTCGTGTGTGGGCGGAACCTTGTCTGTTGTCCTGTGCGGTGAAGAAGCTAGGGGGCAGTGTGGAGCGCTGGCTGGGCGTGGCTGAGGAGCTGTTTGGACCGTACCTGTGGGGCAGGTGAGTCCCAATGTAACCATTAAAAAACCATCAGGTAACATACATGAGTGAGTCGTAACCGCCACGCCGACCCTCAGGTGTGACATCGTCTTCCTGCCCCCATCCTTCCCCATTGTTGCCATGGAGAACCCCTGCCTCACCTTCATCATCGCCTCCATCTTGGAGAGCAGCGAGTTCCTGCTGATCGACGTCATCCACGAGATCGCCCACGGCTGGTTTGGCAACGCTGTCACCAACGCCACCTGGGAGGAGATGTGGCTGAGCGAGGGACTGGCCACGTACGCCCAGCGCCGCATCACCACCGAGGCCTACGGTACTACTACTGTTACTACTACTACTACTGCGACTGAGGCCTACGGTACGACCAGTACGACTGCTACTAGTGCCACTACAGCGACTACTACTACTACTACTACTTAGCTGACGAGTACTACAACAACAACTACAACTACTATTGCTACTACTGAGGACTGTTGTAAGTTTGCTGTAGTTCGCAGTAGTTTGGAGTAGTTTGGAGTACTTCACAGTAGGTCAGTGTAGTTTGGAGTAGTTTGTAGTAGTTTGAAGTAGTTTGCAGTAGTTTGAAGTAGTTCGCAGTAGTTTGAAGTAGTTTGAAGTAGTTTGCAGTAGTTTGAAGTAGTTTGCAGTAGTTTGAAGTAGTTTGCAGTAGTTTGGAGTAGTTCGTAGTAGTTTGATCGTCGTCCAATTTAGACATCATGATGTTCTAAATGTGGGCTGCAGTACCTGCATTAGCTGCTAGATGTCAGTGTTCATGTTTGTCCACACACACGTGTCACCAGGGGCGGCCAGTGAGCTCGGCTGAGCCGGCCCGCAGGCAGCCCTGCGCGGCCGTGTGGCGTTCATGACCAGCCCATGGAGTTAAAATTTCGGGATTCAAGCATGTTCCCGTGAAAATCTCCAAGATCTCCGCCAATCATACTTATGCCCAGTACGACGGCCAATATATATAAGACCCATTGTCTCTCTACATCTCACTCATGGTTGCTAGAGTGTCTAGTGTTAATTTGGTTTTTTGTTCATAAATGAATGTAGAATGGTCGGAGCAAAGCCTCATGGGAAATGGGAACCGCGTATAACTCTGCGTTTATCCAGTGAACGTATGGGGATGAATGAGCGGCTGTCAGACAGAGAGAAAGCGGGCAAGGTGGAAGTAGTGATGGAGGGAAAGAAGAGAAAGGAGAAAGGAGGGGCCGAAAAGGCCAGAATAAAAAAGAAGCGGATGCTGGAGGAGAGAGCATCTAAACTGTCAAAAATCACGGATTTATTCTGAAATAACCAGGCGGTGAGTGACAGGGGCGGACTGGCCTACGGGGGTACCGCGAGGTGGGTCAATGGGCCGGCCCGGTACGGCGTGGTGGCTCGGCACGAACCCGGCTGTTTTCATATTTAATATCTGACAGTACAGCTAAAGATACAGATGAGAACAGGGCAGGAGTGGTGGAAGAAGAAAGTGTGGCCTCAGAGGCCCATGATGAAGCGGACACCTTGAAAGGTCCAGGCCAAAAGATTTTAAGAAATTAGTTTTGTTTTTGCTCTCCAGCCTCAGCTCCCCACTAGACCAGTTTCATACACTCCAGACATTCTTGCCATTACAATGACAGGAACCTCAGTCAGTACTAAATCTGCTTTTTTTTTAATCTGAAGCAATGTTGTCTTTTCCCTCTATGTTCTCCTCAGAGTGCACCTGAACGCCTCATTTATGTGTTAAAAATCTATTTTTTTTTCTGGGGGAGTGTCCACAGACCCCCTACAGTACTGTAGCTCTCAGGTATGGTGTGTTTGAGTGAGTGAATGACAGAGAGAGAGAGAGAGAGAGAGAGAGAGAGAGAGAGCCGGGTCTGCGTGACCGGGAGGGGGATGCTGGTCAGGTGGGTGGCTGTAATGTGATAATGTTATTTGTCTAGCTTGCTAACTTTTAGCACAACACATTTAGGCTAGTCTGGCTGTAAAAACATCAGTATTGTGTATGGACCAGGGCCACACAGCGCTCAGTGGCATTAGCCAACACTGACAGCATTTGCCACCATCATCCGCCGCCCCGGCCCGAGTGGGCCAGTCAGGTACTAAATTCCCGGGCCACTTTTTTGCCCCAGTCCGCCCCTGCGTGTCACTGCTGCCATGACAACACATACAGGATGAAGTGTGCTAACTTTGCCCTCCTCCATGTCTGCAGGTGAAGCATTCACCTGTCTGGAAACTGCTGTTCGATTGGACGCCCTCCACAGACAGCTGCGTCTCCTTGGAGACAACAACCCCGTGAGCAAACTGCAGGTCAAGTTTGAGCCAGGTAACACACACACACTCACACATGCTCAGGTGTGACTCACGTCTGACAGGTGAGTGAACATGTGACCTGGTCTCTGTCTCCAGGTGTGAACCCCAGCTGTCTGATGAACCTGTTCACCTACGAGAAGGGCTTCTGCTTCGTGGCATACCTGTCCAAGGTGTGCGGAGACGTGAGGCGCTTCGACTGTTTCCTGAGGGTCAGCACACACACACACACACACACACACACACACACACACACACACGTATACACATGTATACAGCGTGTTGATGTTTGTGTGTTTTCAGGATTACATCTCAGAGTTTAAGTTTAAGAGCGTCGTCGCTCAGGACCTCATCGACTACTTCCTGAACTATTTCCCCGACCTGAGGGACGCTGCTGTGGCCCAGAGAGAAGGTGAGGAGGAGTTCAGCTCACCTGCGCGGCGTTTAGATCACCTGTGGGTCATTAAGGTCACCTGTGGGTCATTAAGGTCACCTGTGGGTCGTTAACGTCACCTGTGGGTCATTAAGGTCACCTGTGGGTCGTTAACGTCACCTGTGGGTCGTTAAGGTCACCTGTGGGTCGTTAACATCACCTGTGGGTCGTTAAGGTCACCTGTGGGTCGTTAACATCACCTGTGGGTCGTTAAGGTCACCTGTGGGTCGTTAACGTCACCTGTGGGTCGTTAACGTCACCTGTGGGTCGTTAACGTCACCTGTGGGTCGTTAACATCACCTGTGGGTCGTTAAGGTCACCTGTGGGTCATTAAGGTCACTTGTGGGTCGTTAACGTCACCTGCGGGTTGTTTAGCATTTGATTATGCTAATGCTATCTTGTTGTATATTTGCATTTGACGTGTGAATGTGTCTGACTGAGGCTGTGACATCACTTCCTGTCAGGTCTGGAGTTTGAGCGCTGGTTGAGTGGATGTGGACCTCCTCTGTATGAGCCCGACCTGTCAGCAGGGGGCGCTCTGACCCGGCCCGTTCAGGATCTGTGTGAGCTGTGGAGGAGCAGCGACGTCCCGGACCTGCAGACCGTGTCCGCCTTCGACCTGTCGGCCTGGAGCACCTTCCAGATCGTCCTGTTCCTGGACCGCATGCTGGACCTGGCGCCGCTACCACACGGTACACTGCAGAACTACAGTACTACTGATCCTACACATAGTACTGCTGATAGTACTGATACTAATACCTGTGTGTCTCCAGACGTGATGGCCGGTCTGTCCTCATCTTACTCATCGCTCTTCGATGGTCTGAACGCCGAGGTCCAGATCCGCTGGCTCCAGCTCGTGGTCCGGAACAGTTTCTACCCCGAGCTGCCGCGAGTCCGCGCCTTCCTCCACAAACACGTAAGTAACATGAAGGTGCAGTGTGATGTCACAGGTGCAGTGTGATGTCACAGCGTGACTCGTCGGTTAACTCCCTCTCTGCAGACGTCCAGGATGTACACGGTGCCGCTGTACGACGACCTGGTTGCCGGGGTGATGAAGTGCGTCGCCGTGGAGATCTTCAACCAGACGCAGCGCCGCCTCCACCCGAACCTCAGACGGACGTTACAGCAGATCCTGTTCCAGACCAGCGCCGCCCCGGCCAATCAGAACGGCCCGCCTCTATCCATCGTGCCCCCCTCCCCCTCCACCTCCCCACAGCCGCAGCCTGCCGCCATGACAACCGCCTCCACCGCCGGGACAACCGCTGCCATCGCTCTGCGGGACGTCAACGTGTCGGCGTGAAAGGGGGCGGAGCATGGTGGCGTGAGACTGATGATGTAAGCTGTCACCATGGCGACAGGCCTGCAGACGCCGACCTCTGAACTCTACAGTAAAGGGGCGGGACTTCTGCTCTCCCATGTTCATGTGATGAATCATGTGACTGTCCTCATGACATCAGCTGACCCTGAGACGGCTCCTCTGATTGGACGACAGAGATTTTTACTCCTCAGTGCAATTTAAGAGAAAACTTGAAAAAGACGTTTGTTTCTCCAACGAGTCATCAGTCATTCATCATCGATCAGATTATTGATTATTGATCGCCGGGATGATTCGACACATTTTGAGGCTCATTTCTGCTCGAAAAGTTTGTTTTGATTTTTATTAGAGAATTTTTCAGTCAAACTAATGATTCATATCTGGTCTTTTATTCTGAAGGTCAGTCTCTTATTGTGGAAGGTGTTGCTACAGGAAACACAGCGCGGACTCAGCTGACACCAGGTGTGTCACCTGACGCACAGGTGTGTTTGATGTGTTCACTGTCTCACGTTAAACTAACTACTGCTTTAATGGCGTGTTGAGACGTCGCTGACTCGGCCTCGTGGATCGATCCTAAAGTCTACCTCCTGATTCTGAACCTGCAGACGTCACATGACACAAACCAGCTGACTTCACCTGAGTGGCCTTCGTGCTGTGTTCACTGCAGCTGGGAGCTGAGAGCTTTCAGTTCATCTTCATCCCTTTAATGTTTTTACTTCAGTCAGCAGCAATAAAACGTTTGATTTCTGTTTTCGGAACGACAAACCATGTGAAGCTGAAACGTCCCACAGTCCTCAGCTGTCAGTGAACGCCTCCTCATAAAGTTTTATTGAATGTTTGAAATAAAAAAAAAAATGAAACAATCAAAGTGTTTTTATTTCAATTTATTTATTGAACCGTCAGGACCTGCTCCAGACCTCTTTAAGGAATTCCAGATCTCTTTAAGGGGATTCCAGACCTATTTAAGGGGATTCCAGACCTCTTTAAGGAATTCCAGATCTCTTTAAGGGGATTCAGACCTCTTTAAGGAGATTCCAGGCCTCTTTAAGGGGATTCCAGACCTCTTTAAGGGGCTCCTTGAGGACCTCCAGAGGGTCTAGAACAGCAGTGTCCAAACTTCTTTTAAAGAGGGCAGATTTGACCATGTGAAGATGTCCGGGGGCCAAACTAACATTTAAAAAATTAAAAACAATAAAAGTTACAAACAAATGTTCTGTAATAATTTTATTTTCATTGTCACAAGTATATACGTGAACAAATCTAAAAAGCAGTTCTTCTTTCTTTCACATCTGGAGTCGGATAACAGAATAAACTGTACGAACACGTTAAACTGAATGAAGCTGATACAAATCTGAACCTCATGTTCATTTTAAACATGACTTATTATGAGTAATGCAAAGTCTGTTAACATTTCAGTTGAACACGTTTCACTCTGTCTCTTCTCTTTAACAAAGTCATATCAGAATCAGAATCAGAATCACTTTTATTGCCAGGTATGTGAACACACTAGGAATTTGACTCCGGTTTCGCTAGACATAAACAAGAACACAGACAAAGCTATGTACATGTAAAATAGGTAAATAGGTAAATATATATATACATAAATATCTGTGAGTATAGACAGGGATTTTTTTTCTTTTTTGGTGCAATGGTGTATAGTGCAAGGATGAGGTAATAAATATAAATATACAGTGTGCACAGTATGACAGTATGAGTGTACAGATATTTTACAGGTGATCACAGAGACAGCCTGAGGGAAAAAACTGTTCTTGTGTCTGGTTGTTTTGGTGTACAGAGCTCTGTAGCGCCTCCCAGAGGGGAGAAGTTTAAACAGTTTGTGACCAGGGTGTGATGGTCTGCAGAGATGTTTCCTGCCTGTTTCCTGACTCTGGACAGGTACAGGTCCTGGATGGAAGGCAGGCTGACACCAATAATTTTCTCTGCAGACCTTATTGTCCGTTGCAGTCTGTTCTTTTCCTGTTTGGTGACCGATCCAAACCAAACAGAGATTGAAGAGCAGAGAACAGACTGAATGATGGCAGAGTAGAATTGTGTCAGCAGCTCCTTAGGCAGGCTGAGCTTCCTGAGCTGGCGCAGGAAGTACAACCTCTGCTGGGCCTTTTTGAGGATAGTGTCTGTGTTGGTCTCCCACTTCAGGTCCCGAGAGATTGTGGAGCCCAGAAACCTGAAGGTTTCAACAGCAGACACAGTATTGTTGGTGATGGTGATGGGCGCACCAGCAGACCAGCCGTTCGACCTCCCTGTACGCAGACTTGTCACCGTCCTGGATGAGGCCGATGACCGTTGTGTCGTCTGCAAACTTCAGGAGCTTAACAGACGGGTCTCTTGAGGTGCAGTCGTTGGTGTAAAGGGAGAAGAGCAGTGTGGAGAGCACACACTCCTGGGGGGCGCCAGTGCTGATAGTCCGGGTGCTGGATGTGATGCTCCCCAGCCTCACCTGCTGCTTTCTGTCAGTCAGGAAGTTTGTAATCCACTGACAGGTGGAGGAGGGCACAGTGACCTGGGTGAGCTTGGTGTGGAGGATGTCTGGAACGATGGTGTTGAACGCTGAACTGAAGTCCACAAAAAGGATCCTGGCGTACGTGTTGAGATGTTGGAGGATGTAGTGCAGTCCCATGTTGACTGCATCATCCGCTGACCTGTTCGCCCGGTAGGCAAACTGCAGGGGGTCCAGCAGGGGGTCTGTGATGTCCTTCAGGTGCGACAACACCAGCCTCTCAAAGGACTTCATGACTACAGATGTGAGGGCGACGGGCCTGTAGTCATTCAGTCCTGTGATGGTGGACTTCTTGGGGACCGGGATTATTGTGGAGCGTTTGAAGCATGAGGGGACTTCGCACAGCTCCAGGGATCTGTTGAAGATCTGGGTGAAGATGGGGGCCAGCTGGTCAGCACAGACCTTCAGGCAGGAGGGTGACACACCGTCTGGGCCGGGTGCCTTCCTGATCTTCTGTCTGTGAAAAAGCTGACAGACATCCTCTTCACAGATCTTGAGTGCTGGTGGGGGGTCAGAGGGGAGAGGTGGCAGAATGGCAGGGGGTGTAGATGGGTCTTTAATGTCTGAGGGGGGGAGAGGTGTGAATGTGTCGAATCTACAGTAGAACACATTCAGCTCGTCAGCCAGTTGATGGTTCACTGCAGTGTTGGGGGATGGTCTCCTGTAGTTGGTGATTTTCTGCAGGCCTCTCCACACTGATGCTGGGTCATTGGCTGAAAGGCTGTTTCTGATCTTCTCAGCGTAGCTCCTCTGAGCTGCTTTCACCTCCGTCGTTAGTGTGTTTCTGGCCTGGTTGTACAGGACTCTGTCCCCTCTTCTGTAGGCCTCCTCCTTGGCCTGGTGAAGCTGCCTGAGTTTTGCAGTGAATCAGGGTTTGTTGTTGTTGTATGTGTGGAAGGTCTTGGTGGGCACACATGTCCTCACAAAAGCTGATGTAAGATGTCACGGTATCAGTCAGTTCATGCAGGTCTGAGGCTGCAGCCTCAAAAACACTCCAATCAGTGCAGTCAAAGCAGGCTTGTAGTTCCACTTTTGCCTCGTCGGTCCATCTCCTCACCGTCTTGACCACAGGCTTAGCAGATTTCAGCTTCTGCATGTAGGTCGGGATCAGATGAACTATGCTGTGCTCAGAGCGTCCCAAGGCTGCACGGGGGACAGAGCGGTATGAGTCCTTTAAAACAGTGTAACAATGGTCCAGAGTGTTGGTGTCCCTGGTGGGACACTTGATGTGCTGTTTATATTTTGTCAGTTCGTGGCTGAGGTTTGCTCTGTTGAAGTCCCCCAAAACAATGAGCAGAGAGTCCGGGTGTTTTTTCTCCACGTTGTTTACCTGGTCGGCCAGGTGTTGTAACGGCTCAGTAACACAGGAGGAGGGAGGGAGACTCCGACCAGAATAAACGAGGAAACTCTTGCGGAGAATAAAACGGTTTACAGTTTATAAAAAAGTGTCTCCAGGTGAGGACTGCATGATTTGTTTAGGACCGTGACATCAGTACACCAACCTTCGTTAATGTGTCTGTTCGTTTAGTGTCACATCTACAGATAACTAACAGCAGCAGTTATGTCCTTAAAGCTTCAGATGCTTCATCATGTCAACAATAAAACACAAACAGTCATACAGTGTCTGACAGTCCAGCAGGCCATAAATAATACGTTATAAACATGAAGCTGAGGGCCGCATGACATCTGACCGCGGGCTGTGATTGGCCCCCGGGCCGGACTTTGGACATCCCTGGTCTAGAACATGCTTAACCTTTCACAATAAAATGTCACCACAGAAACGGCTTTTATTTTTAAACGAGTTCAGTAAAAACCGGAAATGAAAAATCCGAAACTTTCGAAAATGTCCGAAATATACCGGAAGTGAGAAGGTTTGCCTTCAAAATAAAAGCAGGAGTAAACGCAGACACGAGAAAGGTTAAACCAGGAACTGAAGTCATAATTTTAATGACGTGTTTATATGTGACGTATTATAAAATAATACAGGTGAGTCTGGTTCCGGTTCCGCTCATCCTCAGGGGGACCAGGAGCCCTGTCTGCTTTTACTTTGAAGGGCTTAAACGGAAGTGGTGTGTCACTGTTAGTGTGTTGACGTCGGCGTGGCTTCCGGACGAGATTGAGAGCGTCACAGACCCGCAGCAGCTGGACCGACACATCTGGACCGGAACCGACCTGCAGACAGACAGGTGGACCGGAACAGACAGACAGGTGGACCCGCAGAGCGGCACGGACGGCACAGACCGGCACAGGCAGATAGACAGGTGTCTCTCGCTCAGCATCCTCCTGTCTCACTCTCCTCAGGTCGGGTCGGTGTTCCGGTCCGGTCCGGTCCGGTCCGGACAGCATGGCAGAGGAGACCCGGGTCATCTACCACCTGGAGGACCAGGAGACCCCGTACCTGATCCGGATCAACGTGCCCGCGCAGCGCGTCACCCTGGCAGACTTCAAACAGGTTCTGAACAAACCGAACCTCAAATTCTTCTTCAAGTCTGTGGACGACGACTTCGGGTGAGTCACGTGACCCGAAACAGGACCAGGACCGGGACTGGTACCGGGACCAGGGTCCAAAACAAACATCAGAAATGATGAATTATTATTATCATAATTAATATTAAAATCTTTTTATTTTATTTTGTAGTAAATTAAATCACATCCTCGTTTCCTGCTGAGTCATCATAAATAAATATATGTATCATGACTCAGCACATGTTGGTATGATGAGTCCTCAAATGTGATGTCATGTGACCTGATGATCAGATCAAACTGCTGTACATCAACTACAGTTATGCTAAGCTAGGCTAACAGTTTCCCTCTGCTTCCAGCCTTTGTGCTAAGCTAGGCTAAACACAGCATGAACCGTCTATTTATTTTCTTTTATTTTGAAAAGTTTCGTCAGACGTGTGAAACGTGAGACGTGTAAAAATATAAATAAATTAATAAATTGAATAAAAACTTTATAGATAAATGATTCAAACAAATTAAAACATTTCTGATTAAAACTTTATTTTATTATTGAGCAAACTTTATTTATAAACAGACTGTTTGATCTGTTTATATTTACAGTGTCAGCTGAAACAAACGTTACATAAACATAAATATAACATGTGAGCAACGTTTAAAAGCTGCTTAACGTCAACAAACACAAAGATTAGCCTGAAACACGAACATGATTAAAACTGAGACTCAGACTGAAAACTACACCATCAGTACTAATACATACATGTAGTACTAATACATACATGTAGTACTAATACAGACATGTAGTACTAATACAGACATGTAGTACTAATACATACATGTAGTACTAATACAGACATGTAGTACTAATACAGACATGTAGTACTAATACAGACATGTAGTACTAATACAGACATGTAGTACTAATACAGACATGTATCAGAGCTAACGTGAAGAGACTTTAAAGGAACAGAAATGTCAGAATGAAATAAAAATGTCTGCAGTCAGTTGGTTTCATGCTGCAGGCTCAGCTCTTCTTCAGGTCGACACCTCGTCATGGTGAAGATGTTTCACGTTTCCGTGATTCAGAGACTGTCAGGAAGGTCAACCAACAAGACCTGAACTCTGAACAGGTGGATGAAGTGAAGCGATGAGCTCCAACCGTCTTGGTGTTGATCTGTGAAGGTGCAGGTTGTGAAGATTCTTGTGGTGGAACATCAGATAAACGTGAAATAAACGCTGACAGGGCTGAAAGCTCCTCGTCATGAACCAGCAGAAGAAGTAAAGTTGTAGCAGGACTACTCAGGATCCAGTCTGCTGACCTCGGAGGAGGAGGAGGAGGAGGAGGAGGAGATGAGGAGCCTAAAGAAACTAAAGGAAGAACAAGTCAACACACCTTGAAGATATATCATGGCTACTACTTTTGAAATATCATTTATATCATGGCTACTACTCTTACAATATTATTTATTACATGGTCACTTACATTACAATACTTTTTATATCATGCCACTTTACCTCATGTACTTGTTTTTGCACATTGTCTGTTGTTTGCCAGTTGTTTGTTTGTTTTTGTTTATTGTGTAGGCTATAAGATACTTCTGTCTGTTCGTTGTGTTGTTGCCCTTTTTCTACTTTAATTTCTGTAGTGTGTACTACACTTTTTTCTTTGCTGCTGTGATAAGTAAATTTCCCCGCTGTGGGATGAATAAAGTATAGAATCTAATCTAAGACTTAGAAGAACTTGATCCTGAACTTTGAGGATCAGCAGTGAACTTCAGAAGCTGACAGAAGAACCTTTGGTCAGAGGAGACTTCAATCACAGAGCCAAGAGAGATCAGCAAGGACTGTCCTGAAGATAACAACAGAAATCCAGCCACAAAGTCACAAACACCAGCAGAACATTGACTGCATCATCATAAGTTCTCAGGACCAAGAGCTGTTCCTGGTCCCATGAGGACAGACCATCGTCCACCATGAGATGAAGATTCAGCCAAGACTCCAGAAGATCACCTGAAAAACGTAAAATGTCTGTCCACTCCTAATCTGAACCTTAATGCAGAGATCCAGCTGCACCTTAAACGGACTGTAACAGCCTTTGACCAGGATGTGAAGGAAACACCTGAAGTATCACCTGAAGAACCGACATCAGCGCTGAAGCAAAAACATCAAACACTGAAGACTTTTTATGAAGAACCATCTGAGATGGAGAAGGTCATGTTGTCTGGACCAACATCTACTGAAGACCTCGATAATATCACAGACGTCAGTTCTGCGTCTGTACTGATCACCTGTTTCATGTTTGTGTTCACAGCGTGGTCAAAGAGGAGATCAGTGACGATGACGCCAGGCTGCCCTTTGTCAACGGACGAGTTGTCTGCTGGGTCAGAAACTCACCTGTTACCTGTCTCATGTCACCTCTCACCTGTCACCTCTCACCACTCACCTGTCGACTCTCACCTCTTACCTGTCTCATGTCACCTGTTACCTGTCACTTCTCACCTGTTCCCTTTTGATTCTCACCTGTGTCATGTCACCTTTCACCTGTTACCTGTCGACTCTCACCTGTCACTTCTCACCTGTCACCTCTCACCTCTTACCTGTCTCATGTCACCTGTTACCTGTCACCTCTCACCTGTTCCCTTTTGATTCTCACCTGTGTCATGTCACCTTTCACCTGTTACCTGTCGACTCTCACCTGTCACTTCTCACCTGTCACCTCTCACCTGTCACCTCTCACCTCTTACCTGTCTCATGTCACCTGTTACCTGTCACCTCTCACCTGTTCCCTTTTGATTCTCACCTGTGTCATGTCACCTTTCACCTGTTACCTGTCGACTCTCACCTGTCACTTCTTACCTGTCACCTCTCACCTGTCACCTCTCACCTCTTACCTGTCTCATGTCACCTGTTACCTGTCACCTCTCACCTGTTCCCTTTTGATTCTCACCTGTGTCATGTCACCTTTCACCTGTTACCTGTCGACTCTCACCTGTCAGTTCTCACCTGTCACCTCTTACCTGTCTCATGTCACCTGTCACCTCTCACCTGTCACCTCTCACTTCTCACCTGTCCCTCCAGGTGTTGATCTAGTGTTTTCGTCTCTCTCCAGCTTGTGTCAGCAGAAACCTGTCAGTCAGATTTCAGGGGGTCAGACCTTCAGTCTATAGCCACGCCCACCAGTGTGGCCCCGCCCCCCATAGAGAGGACAGGTGGGATCGGAGACTCCAGACCTCCGTCCTTCCAGTGAGTACCTGTCTGCCCTCACCTGTCTTACCTCATCTGTCTAACCTCACCTATGTCTGACTGCTCGGTGGTCTGAAGATCGTCTCATGGCCTGTCTGTCTGTCTGTCTGTCTTCAGTGCGGCTGCTGTGATTGGTCAAGACGAGCTGACGGGGTCAGAGGTCAATCGAGGTGAGTGTGTGAGGCTCCGCCCTCTGAGGTTCAGGCAGCCATCTTGGTTTGGGTCATTGGATCATCTCAGTGTGGGCAGGATGCCGCCTCTGATTGGCTGTTCTGATTGGCTCTCTGCAGTTGGCCGTCTGAATGGCCACGCCCATCAAACAGCTGAGCAGAACGGGGCGGAGCCAACAGGTGGAGGTGACAGCTCGTCAACCCAACAGAGCAGCCAATTAGAGACGACCAGTTTCTGCTCGTCTGAGGAAGACTCAGGAGGAAGGTGAGACCCTCACACTGCTGTTAGCGGGCTACAGAACCGGGCTACAGAACCGGGTCAGCCACCTCCCAGTGAACACGGCCAACACAGTACACCTGACGTTCACCTGGTACCTACAACCTTAGCTTGGTTAGCCATGCAGCTAGGTTAGCTTAGCTGCTAGAAGCCGAACCCGGAAGACCCTTAACTAAGCTAAGCTAACAGTTTCCACCTGCTTCCAGTCTTTGTGCTAATCTAGGCTAACAGTTTCCACCTGCTTCCAGTCTTTGTGCTAAGCTAGGCTACCACCTGCTTCCAGTCTTTGTGCTAAGCTAGGCTAACAGTTTCCACCTGCTTCCAGTCTTTGTGCTAAACTAGGCTAACAGTTTCCACCTGCTTCCAGTCTTTGTGCTAAGCTAGGCTAACATGTCCTGTTGACCTGCTCCTTTAAATGAACTCTTCGTCATCTCTTGCTCTGATTGGTCAGTTTGATGATGACACAGGCTCACCTGCCCTCTGGTCGTCTTCTTCTTCCGCTCCAGTTAACCTGTTCATGCTCTGCTCTCCTCCTCTTGCTCTGATTGGCTGCTGCAGGTCATGTGACCGGCGGTCTATTGTCCCTCAGATAAAAGAGTCCCCGCTGATCGGACAGCAGAAATAATCAGTTCCTGCGTCAGACGACGAGATAACACGACGCATTACCGTGACGAGGATTTAAAATATTTTATTATTATAAATATTTTGATGTTTTAATCTGATTTATATTTTTAAAGGTTTGTTTTTTAATTAATTAATGTGTTTAGTTCTGACTTGTTCACCTGTGACGTGTTGACCTGAACCAGGTGTGTTTCCCTCTGTAATGTCACTTCAGGTTCAGCCAATCAACAGGACAGAGCAGCTCCTCGCCGCGACTCGTCAGGCGACAACGCCGCCGCCACCGAAAACCCAAAACACAACGGATGGAGAGGGTACACACACACACACACGCACGCAGGCACACGCACACACACACACACACACACACACACGTTAAGGTAACATCATAATGCTGCTATTCAGGTTCTGACCTGGTCGACTTGTTTAACTTTAAGTTTATGATAAAAGAACCCTGATACAGTGTCAACATGTGGCTCTATGGTCAGTTTATCATTGATGAGATATTTGTATTGTTCCACATGTTAGAAGAGAGGACGTCATATTTAGTTTTAGACACATTAATGTTAATCACACTCTGTAACATCATGTTAATTAATGATGATAATGTTCAGGGCCTCGTGTGCTTTGACTCATGTTGGTGTATAAAATGAATAAAACAATGTACGTCAGATAAAATGTGATTCACTCTCACACTAACGAGATCCGTTAATTAAAAAGTTCATTAAGTTAAAATCAGTGTTAAAAGTTAAAAATACCTGCTGACATACGAAGAAATCAAAACTGAATAACAGTACTTACCTGTCTGTCTCTCACCTGTCTCTCACCTGTCTGTCTCTCACCTGTCTGTCTCACCTGCCTGTGTCTCTCTCAGTCTGTCTCTTTCAGCAGTGTCACTGACTCCACCATGTCTCTGAACGTCATCACAGTAACTCTGAACATGGGTGAGTATCAACAAGTACAGAGTACTTCATGACTGCGTCCACAGTGATACTTTATGTAGTAACAGTACAGTTAGATGAACCCAACAGAACCACATCATCAGACACTCACATGTTTGACTTTGTGCTGAGAACACAGACACAGTTCTGACTCTGTCGTACACGGACTGGGCGGCTCGGCCCAGTGGCGCCGGTACCTCATACTCCCTCAGGACTGGATCCACAGGATCGCTGTAGGATGCGGTCATGAGAGATCTGGATGAGGCTTCCCCCGAGTCTTCAGGCTGTGCCTCCTCCACAGAGGATGTGTTGGTTCAGTCAGCAGTTCTCCTCCCCAGCTGAACACAGCCTGGGTCAGCCTGCTTCCTCTTCCTGAGTCATCAAACGTTTTTCCAGAACTTCCTTGAGGCCAACTGAAGGTTCTTCTCCATGGCCTCTCTGAACTCCACCCACACCTCCCGGGTTATTACCTCTGTGACTTCTGAAGACTACCGCAGCCCTACTCCAGTACCTGTCTGCTGGGCCAACCAAGTCCGAAAGGCCTTCTTCTTCAGCTTGACGGTGCCTGTCGTGGCGACCTTCTGACCAGCCTCCTCAACAATGGAGGTTTCATTCATGGAGATAAGACTCCATAAGAAGACTTCGTGGACAGGAGCCTCTGCCAGATGTTCCCTGCTCTTCATCATGAGTATCAAAGTTGGTCGATCTCCCACACAAGCTCTGGTTCCTCCACCAGTGACGGGACGACGTCCCATGCGCCCTGGGACCAGTCTGTGATGATGGGCGTCATCATGCCGAGATCTTGGCTTGTAAATCACCTGACCTGTATGCAGCAGCTCCATGTAGCTCTTTTGAACTCGCCTGATTGGGTCAAAGCTTGGCCACTGGACACTCGCCAACAAGCAGAGACCAGACTTACCTGTTCAGGATGCTGCAGCTCGGCCAACAGATTCATGGACTACAAGTATGAAGTATATAATGGTAAAATGGTCTGTCTGTCTTCCTGTCTGTCTTCCTGTCTGTCTGTCAGAGAGGTATAACTTCCTGGGTATCAGTATCGTGGGTCAGAGTAACGACAGAGGAGATGGAGGCATTTATATTGGCTCCATCATGAAGGGCGGAGCGGTGGCAGCCGACGGACGCATCGAGCCCGGAGACATGTTACTACAGGTACTACAGTACTGTTACTACAGGCAGTACAATACTACAGTAGTTAAAGTACTAACTGCAGTACTTTGTGTGTTTCAGGTGAACGACATTAACTTTGAGAACATGAGTAATGACGACGCTGTCAGAGTCCTGAGAGAGATCGTTCATAAACCGGGGTGAGACTTCTGATAGTACTAAGAATACTATGAATACTACGAATACTGCTAACACTGCTAATACGGCTCCTGTCTGTCTGTCTGTCTGTCTGTCTATCTGTCTGTCTGTCTGTAGTCCGGTGACGTTAACGGTGGCAAAGTGTTGGGATCCGAACCCACGAGACTGCTTCACTCTGCCGAGGAGTGAGTCATCGACACACACCACCCTCATTAACATAATTTATTCGCTCACCTGCTCTGACCTGCCTACCTACCCACACACTGTAACGTAACACACACACCGTAAAGTAACACACACACTGTAACGTAACACACACACTGTAAAGTAACACATACACTGTAACGTAACACACACACTGTAAAGTAACACACACACTGTAAAGTAACACACACACTGTAAAGTAACACACACACACTGTAACGTAACACACACACTGTAAAGTAACACATACACTGTAACGTAACACACACACTGTAAAGTAACACACACACTGTAACATAACACACACACTGTAAAGTAACACACACACTGTAAAGTAACACACACACTGTAACATAACACACACACTGTAACGTAACACACACACTGTAAAGTAACACACACACTGTAACGTAACACACACACTGTAAAGTAACACACACACTGTAACGTAACACACACACTGTAACATAACATACACACTGTAAAGTAACGCACACACTGTAACGTAACACACACACTGTAAAGTAACACACACACTGTAACGTAACACACACACTGTAACATAACATACACACTGTAAAGCAGGGGTCGGCAACCTATGGCTCGCGAGCCAGATGAGGCTCTTTTGATGACTGCATCGGGCTTGCAGACAGGGGTGAAGCCGGTACGGTCCAGTACTGCGTACCACTAAAACACTCAGTGGCGGTACACAGTACCAGGAAGATGGGAGAGCGGCTGCCTGCTATAAAGCCCTCATCAGGACCAGTCACGGCCGCACTCTGGGTCAGAAAATAGATCCGCTAGCAATATGCAGTCTTGAAAAGTAAACTACTTTGTCTGTTTAAAAATTCCTTTTAACTCATTCCGAATTGTTTCTGAACTGTCCGTGCTGTGTTTTAGTCCATGCTGGACGGAGCCTTGGCCGGGCATCTCCCTCTCTCCCCCTCCCCTCGGAGAGAGCCCGGTGGTCTCCTCTGCGCCCAGCCTTCGAAACGTGTACCACATGTTTAATGTCTTTACGTTCGTTGCAAAATGTCCCAGTTAAAATCAGTAGGAGAGTAAGCAGATGTGTTTCGTGTTATTTTGTTCATTTTTAACGATACAGAGCAGCTCGGAAAAGAAACTGCTAATGAGCTAACGACCGGAGATTTCACTCAGCAGTACGTGAGTGCGCATGCGCGTCTACATCCGAAACACAGCAGTTGCTATGGGGATTGGTGCATGATTGGGACCATGCAGCACCAGAAGTCGCATTAATGTTAAGAAGTATTTTATTTAGTATTGGTTGGCTTCAGTATAACAACGTTATTAAAAAGAATAAATTCAGAGACTTATTATACTCTAAAATTGTTGGTCTTACTTAAAAATGCACGCATTTATTTGTATTCAGTGTTAAAAAATATTATATGGCTCTCACGGAAATACATTTTAAAATATGTGGCTTTCATGGCTCTCTCAGCCAAAAAGGTTACCGACCCCTGCTGTAAAGTAACACACACACACTGTAAAGTAACACACACACTGTAACGTAACATACACACTGTAATGTAACACACACACTGTAATGTAACACACACTGTAATGTAACATACACACTGTAACGCAACACACACTGTAAAACCAATCAGTTAACTAAACTCCAAGCATGCCTTAAAGATATAAAAAGTTGGATGACCTTCAATTTTCTGATGTTAAATTCAGACAAAACTGAAGTTCTTGTAATTGGACCCAAACACCTCAGAAACTCTCTTTCTAGAGACTTAGTTACTTTAGATGGGATCACCCTGGCCTCCAGCTCCACCGTAAAGAATCTTGGAGTTGTTTTTGATCAGGATTTGTCCTTTAATGTCACATAAAACAAATTTCAAGGACTGCATTCTTCCACTTACGTAACATCGCCAAAATCAGACGCATTGTATCTCAAGCAGATGCAGAAAAACTAGTCCACGCATTTGTTACTTCTAGGCTGGACTATTGTAACTCTTTGTTATCAGGCTGCTCCAATAAGTCTCTGAGGACTTTGCAGCTAATTCAGAATGCTGCTGCACGTGTTCTGACAGGAACCAAGATCAGAGATCACATCTCTCCCATTTTGGCTTCCTTGCATTGGCTACCTGTTAAATCTAGAATAGAATTTAAAATTCTTCTCCTTACATACAAAGCTCTTCATGGTCAGGCACCATCATATCTAAAAGAGCTCATAGTACCTTACTACCCCTCTAGAACACTGCGCTCTCAGAATGCTGGGTTCCTTGTAGTTCCTATAGTTTCCAAAAGTAGATTGGGAGCCAGAGCTTTCAGCTATCAAGCTCCTCTTCTGTGGAACAAACTACCACTTTGGGTTCGGGAGGCAGACACGGTCAACACTTTTAAGAGTAGACTTAAGACTTTCCTTTTTGATAGAGCTTATAGTTAGGGCTGGCTCAGGTCATCCCTTAGTTATGCTGCTATAGGACTAGACTGCCGGGGGACTCCCCCTTTCAGGGTTATGCCTAGCCAGGCACGGTATTGGTTGAAGATGCAGTCACATCTCCCTTTACTGAAAACCCTCGCTCTCTCTCTCTCTCTCTCTCTCTACCACCATCTGTAAACATACATGTCTGTCATACATGTACATTAATGCATCTTACTAACTAAACTTCTTCCCCGGAGTTTCTGTGCTCTCTCGTCCAGCAGGTTCTCGTGGATCATGACTGCTGCTGTGGTCCTGCATGACGTCCACTACATATATTATTACTGTCATTAATGTTACCATATCTCCATCACAGTTTATAGTAACTTAGTTAATGATTTGCTGCTGCTGTGCATCTGTGTCTCTCTATCTCTATCACAGGTTCCACTGCTACTGTAATCATTTTATCATTCATTGTAATCCATTGTCATTTTTCATTGTAATTATACAAAATGTTTCTGTTGACTTGTTGACTGTACACGTGACATCTATTGCACGTCTGTCCGTCCTGGGAGAGGGATCCCTCCTCTGTGGCTCCTTCTGAGGTTTCTTCCACTTTTTTCCCTGTTAAAAGGGTTTTTTGTGGGCAAGTTTTTCCTCACTCGAACCGAGGGTCTAAGGACAGAGGGTGTCACTCCGTGTACAGATTGTGAAGCCCTCCGAGGCAAAATGTATTTTGCGACTTTGGGCTATACAAATAAAATTTGATTTAAATTTGACTGTAAAGTAACACACACACTGTAAAGTAACACACACACTGTAATGTAACATACACACTGTAATGTAACACACACACTGTAAAGTAACACACACACTGTAATGTAACATACACACTGTAAAGTAACACACACTGTAAAGTAACACACACACTGTAATGTAACATACACACTGTAATGTAACACACACACTGTAAAGTAACACACACACTGTAATGTAACATACACACTGTAAAGTAACACACTCTGTAAAGTAACACACACACTGTAAAGTAACACACACACTGTAATGTAACACACACACACACTGTAAAGTAACACACATTGTAATGTAACATACACACTGTAATGAAACACACTCTGTAACGTAACACACACACACTGTAAAGTAACACACACACTGTAACGTAACACACACACTGTAACATAACACACACACTGTAAAGTAACACACACACTGTAACGTAACACACACACTGTAAAGTAACACACACACTGTAACGTAACACACACACTGTAACGTAACACACACACTGTAAAGTAACACACACACTGTAACGTAACACACACACTGTAAAGTAACACACACACACACTGTAAAGTAACACACACACTGTAAAGTAACACACACACACACACACTGTAATGTAACACACACACTGTAAAGTAACACACACACTGTAACGTAACACACACACTGTAAAGTAACACACACACTGTAAAGTAACACACACACACACTGTAATGTAACACACAGACTGTAACGTAACACACAACCTGTAAAGTAACACACACTGTAACGTAACATACACACTGTAAAGTAACACACACACACACTGTAACGTAACACACACACTGTAACATAACACACACACTGTAAAGTAACACACACACTGTAACGTAACACACACACTGTAACGTAACACACACACTGTAAAGTAACACACACACTGTAACGTAACACACACACTGTAAAGTAACACACACACTGTAAAGTAACACACACACACACTGTAATGTAACACACAGACTGTAACGTAACACACAACCTGTAAAGTAACACACACACTGTAAAGTAACACACACTGTAACGTAACATACACACTGTAATGTAACACACACTGTAAAGTAACACACACACTGTAAAGTAACACACACACACTGTAAAGTAATACACACACTGTAATGTAAAACACACTGTAATCTAACATACACACTGTAATGTAACGTACGGTAATGTAATATCTTACTTTACCATACGTTACTTTACGTGACACACTGTGCTGTAAAGTAACATAGAGCAACATGATGTCATGTGACTTGATGTCATGTGACATGGGCTAACATACTTAATGTTCTCTGTCCATCGTCCCTGAAGGCGAGCCAGTCCGTCCGATCGACCCGGCTGCCTGGGTGTCACACACTGCCGCCATGACAGGAAGTCTCCCCCCACACTACAGTAAGACTCCCATCAGCCATTGCAGCATCCTGCCGTCACCTGTGTATCCATGACAACAACAACACGTGATATTTTTCAGGCGTGCACGAAGAAAACCAGCTCACCATCCACAGTGACATGACCGCCATCGTCAAGGCCATGCTGAACCCGGAGTCCGGACTGGAGGTCCGGGACCGGATGTGGCTGAAGATCACCATCCCCAACGCATTCATCGGTAAGAAGCTCCAGCAGAACCGGACCAGAACCATCCAGAGCCAGCATACAAAGATCAGCCTCTAACCTTCTTCTCGTGGTCCATCCAGGTTCTGACGTGGTGGACTGGCTCCACCGTAACGTGGAAGGTTTCACCGACCGCCGCGAAGCTCGCAAGTATGCCGGGAACCTGCTGAAGGCCGGCTACATCCGCCACACCGTCAGCAAGGTGACCTTCTCCGAACAGTGCTACTACGTGTTCGGGGACCTGTGTGGAGGTGAGTCAGTCCAGACCAGTCTAATCCAGTCCAAACCAGTTCAGACCAGACCAGTCTAATCCAGTCCAGACCAGACCAGACCAGACCAGTCTAATCCAGTCCAGCAGGTTTTAGGGCCGACCCTGATCATGTGGTTCTGTCTGTCAGATCTGGGTCTGATGTCTCTGCTGGACCCTGAAGAAGCTCCAGGTCCTGGAGGACCAGACGGAGACCTCCAGGCTCCAGGTTCAGGACTTCAGTGGCCTCCAGCCTTCCCCTACCAGTACCCAGTCCCTCACCCGTACAGCTCGCCTCACCCCCCCGCATCGGGAGGAGGAGGAGGGGGGGGGGGGAGTCAGCACAGCGATGCTGAACGAGGTGATGAAGATCAAACTTTACAGGCAGCGCCACCTTGTGGTCGCTCCTAAAGCACAGTACAGGAAAGCAGGATGTTAGTCGGCTGTGATTGTTCCACATAGTGAAAAGGGGCGGGGCTTATGATGCCGTTTGTTGTGTTCGCAGGAAGTCGTAGCAGCGGCTCAAACTGCAGTGATGGTCTGAAGGAAGCCGGAGGTCGAGGGAGCGAATCAGAGCCCACCAGACAGGAAGTGAGCGTCTCGCCCGACAAACAGCTGACGGCGTCGGAGTCCCCCGGCGACGCCCCAACCGCATTCTCTGGTCTCCATGGTAACAAAGACTCGGAGGACGTGGCGCCGGCTCCGTCGCCGTCTGGAGCTCAGCGTCAGTCCTTCTGCCTCGCCGTGGGAAACCCCAGTGACTTCTTTGTGGACGTCATGTGACAACGACGATGATGATGTCACTGTCAGTTATCGAAGTTAACTTTAGTTTAACTTTAGTAAAATGTTTGAACTCATTTCAGGAGAATCAAATTTATTTATTTAATTAATTAATTTATTAATTAATTAAAATTAATTAATTAATTAATTAATTAATTAATTAATTTATTTATTTATTTATTTATTTATTTATTTATTTATTTATTTATTGATCATTGACTGTGGACGACCTGAGCGGGCCGTCAGAACCTCTCAGTCGGGTCAGCATCACCCGCGGTGCTGACCTGGCTGAGAGGTTGAAGGAGATTTGCTGTCTGATGAGACTCCAGCTGAGCCTGGTACCACCTCAGTCTGGACCTGGTTCTGATGAGATGGTCGATGGTCTTAAAGGGACAGTTCAGGTTATCTTCACCCACCTGTCAATCAAAGCGTCCAGCTCTTACCTTTAAGCTGATTGGTCGTGACGTTGTGGCTGTTTGTGTGGACCAATCAGAAAGAACCAGATCACCTGAACTGTCTCTACACGACCCGTCTGAGCCGCTCTGCTCCAATTTGTCTCAGTGTAGCTAAAAACTCACCTGTACCTCACCTGTTTACCTACTTCCTGTTTCACTGATGTTAGCTCAGTTTGTTAGCTGCTGTTAGCTCAGTGTGTTAGCTGCTGTTAGCTAATGTTAGCTCAGTCTGTTAGCTGCTGTAAGCTAATGTTAGCTCAATTTGTTAGCTGCTGTTAGCTCAGTGTGTTAGCTGCTGTTAGCTCAGTGTGTTAGCTACTGTTAGCTAATGTTAGCTCAGTGTGTTAGCTGCTGTTAGCTGCTGTTAGCTCAGTGTGTTAGCTGCTGTTAGCTAATGTTAGCTCAGTCTGTTAGCTGCTGTAAGCTAATGTTAGCTCAGTCTGTTAGCTGCTGTAAGCTAATGTTAGCTCAGTTTGTTAGCTGCTGTAAGCTAATGTTAGCTCAGTTTGTTAGCTCACACTGTGCACGCCTGACCTCCACATGTTAAATCATGTTTATTAATATTCACTTAAATATTATGAGAGTTACTCACCACATAACTGTTTATAATTTATAAACAAAGTTTAATTTATCTGTCTGACTGTCTGCCTGTCTGTCTGTCTGATGCTTTTTAAAACACTCAAATAAAAAATAAAAAAATAAACTGAATTTTATGTATTTTTAAACATTAAATTGTGAGGACATCTCTGTTAGCTGCTGTTAGATAATGTTAGCTCAGTTTGTTAGCTGCTGTTAGCTAATGTTAGCTCGGTTTGTTAGCTGCTGTTAGCTCAGTTTGTTAGCCGGGCTGCTGTGAGCTCAGAGCACTGGGGGAGTGTTAGTGTTCGTACCACAGGTGTTTTACAGGCCCAGCAGTCAGCAGCCTCTATGGACATAATGGCAGAGGAGAAGAGAGTGAAGAGGACGCTGACGGAGGAAGCTAAGAAGAGAAAAGGAGAGAGTGAGCGAGCAAGAAGCCGCCGGACAAGAGTAAATCTGGGACTGACTTTTAGTGGTTGGTGAGAGCTTGGTGAAATAAAAGGCTGAAAGACAGACGCCGAGCTGGGCTGACTGCTGTTGGACTAGTCATTAATATTAGCTGGCTGCTATAGGTTCTGGTTCTGGTTTTGGCTGCAGGTCTGTGTGGGTCTGGTCTGGTTCTGGGCTGCAGGTCTGTGTGGGTCTGGTCTGGTTCTGGGCTGCAGGTCTGTGTGGGTCTGGTTCTGGTCTGTTTCAGGCTCTCTGCTTCTTTCCTCACGGAGGACGGAGGGACGCGTCCCAATCCGCACACCCGCCGCCTCGGTCACTGTGAGCGGTCAGACCTGAGAGCAGCAGCCGGTGTTCTGTCGGTGGGTGAGTGTCACCGACACGTCGGTGTTAAACCGTGTTTTAATGGCCGTCTGTGGTGACGGAGATAATTTAGTGTGGCGGGGAAAGTGTGTGTGAAGGGGTGTGTGCTCTGAGCGGTACGCGGCCGGGCTGCCGTCAGCTGACAGTCCGCTCCTGCCGCCGACATCTTGCCTCCGACCGGAGGAGACGGAGAGTCCGCTTCTCACGGTCAGACGTCCGGATGGACTGACGGCAGGGCTGCGGTGTACGTCTGTGAGGCAGCCCGGGGACCCAGCGGCATCTCTGCGGAGCGGGTGAGAGCCCGGAGGCCGGTTCCCCCCGCCGTCTGTCGGCCTGTCTGTCTGTTGGCCTGTCTGTCTGTCTGTCTGTCTGCACTGCAGCAGCGGCGGAGCGGCGTCACCGTCTGACTGCTGCGGTAACGTTAGCAGGTGTTGCTAACGGCTACACCGAACCTCCGTTAAAGATCCGGTCTGTTTACCGGATTATCGGTGATCAGTACCGGAACTCTGCGCGTGGGTCGTGATGGATTATCTGGTATCGGTTCTGATGAACCTCCGGTCAGTTCGGCTCATTGAGACCGGAGCTGTGTTCAACATTAGAGCCCGGGAAGGCGCTCCCGTTATTACTCGATAATGTACGTGACTGGGCGGCGACTCCAGCCCGGAGGTTACACTCAATCACGGCCACCGTATGAAGCTGAAGTCCTGCTGGGTTTAGTGTAACATGTTCGCTTATGTGAGCCGAAAGTACGAGAACAACCGACACTTACCGTCTGTGCTGGTGTTTGTCGGTTCATGTCGGTGACTGAGTCAGTATGTATGAAAACACGTTAAAATGGCGGATTTATAAACGGAGTTCTGAATCAGACCTGATGCTGCCGTTAGCTAATGTTAGCTCAGTCTGTTAGCTGCCGTTAGCTAATGTTAGCTCAGTTTGTTAGCTGCTGTTAGCTAATGTTAGCTAATGTTAGCTCAGTCTGTTAGCTAATGTTAGCTCAGTCTGTTAGCTGCTGTTAGCTCAGTTTGTTAGCTGCCGTTAGCTAATGTTGGCTCAGTTTGTTAGCTGCCGTTAGCTAATGTTGGCTCAGTTTGTTAGCTGCCGTTAGCTAATGTTAGCTCAGTCTGTTAGCTGCTGTTAGCTCAGTTTGTTAGCTGCCGTTAGCTAATGTTAGCTCAGTTTGTTAGCTGCCGTTAGCTAATGTTAGCTTAGTTTGTTAGCTGCCATTAGCTAATGTTAGCTTAGTAATATACCTCCTTATAATATTTAGCTCCTCCTCTTCCTCCTCAGTGACTCCTCGTTATGATCAGCTGACTGACAGCGTCAGCCATGATTGGAGGACTCTTCATCTACAACCACAAGGGGGAGGTGTTGATCTCCAGGGTGTACCGCGATGACATCGGGTGAGTCCTGACGAGCTGAAGAAGACCACCAAAGACCGGGTCGGTCCAGTCCGGTTCAGACCCGGTCTGTGTGTGGACTCCCAGACTGTGTGCATGACGTGTTCAGGTACAGACAGGATGTGTTCAGGTACAGACAGGATGTGTTCAGGTACAGTATGATTCAATTCAGTTCAGTTCAGTTTTATTTCTAAAGCTCCAGATCATAACTTCAGTTATCTCATGACACTTTCCATACAGAGCAGGTCAGACCGTACTCTAATATTATTACAGAGACCAACAGTTCACCATGAGCAGATCTAACAGGACAAGTACAGAGATGAGTCCTTTGTCTGATGCCATTAGGAGGTCGTTTGTAACTTTGACTAGTGCGGTCTCTGTGCTATGATGCACTCTAAATCCTGACTGAAAATCCTCATATAAACTGTTCTTATGGAGAAAGTCGCACAGCTGATTGGCTACAGCTTTCTCAAGTATCTTAGAGAGAAAGGGAAGGTTTGATATCGGTCTGTAATTGGCTAAAACCTCTGGGTCTAGAGTGGGCTTTTTAAGAAGAGGTTTAATTACAGCTACTTTAAAGGACTGTGGTACATATCCTGATAATAAAGACAGATTAATCATATCCAATAAAGAAGGGCTAACTAGAGGTAAAACATCCTTGACCAGCCTGGTTGGGATGGGATCTAAGAGACAGGTTGACGACTTAGATGAAGAAATTATTGAAGTTATTTGATGAAGGTCGATGGGAGAAAAACAGTCTAAATATATATCAGGTTTTACAGCTGTTTCCAAACTTGCTGTATCAGAATGCAGATCAGTGCCTGTTGAGGGCAAGAGGTGATGAATTTTGTCTCTAATAGTTATAATTTTATCATTAAAGAAGCTCATGAAGTCATTGCTACTTAGACCTAAAGGAATAGATGGCTCAATAGAGCTGTGGCTCTCTGTTAGCCTGGCTACAGTGCTGGAGAGAAACCTGGGGTTGTTCTTATTTTCCTCTATTAATGAAGAGTAGTAGGCTGCTCTGGCACTACGGAGAGCCTTCCTGTATGTTTTAAGATTATCTTGCCAGACTAAACGAGATTCTTCCAGTTTAGTGGCACGCCATTTGTGTTCAGATTTACGTGCCTCTTGCTTTAAGTTGCGAGTCTGCTGGCTATACCATGGTGCTAACCTCCTTTGTTTAATTATCTTCTTCTTCAGAGGTGCAATAGAGTCTAGAGTTGTTCGTAATGAGCCAGATGATCTATTTGTGAGGGGCTAAAGGAAGCAGACAAGTCCTCTGCTACATTGAGACAAGTCATTGAATTCAATACTGAGGGAATCACTTCCTTAAATTTGGCTACACTATCATGATGTGTTCAGGTACAGTGTGATGTGTTCAGGTACAGTGTGATGTGTTCAGGTACAGTGTGATGTGTTCAGGTACAGTGTGATTTGTTCAGGTACAGTCTTGTTTATCGTGCTGCAGCCTCGCTCTGGCTGTGTGATGCAGGGAGCCTGTTGCTAGGCAACAGCAGCGCCGAGCCCTGCGGCTCTAACAGAGCGATGATGTCATCTCAGTCAGTACGGACAACATGGCTGCCGAGGAACGAGACAGGAAGTGACACGTCAAAGAAGTGATGATGATGATGATGATGATGATGAAGCTCAGTGTATACAGATGGAGAGTTGCATCATGGGAAGTCCCCCAGCAGCTTAGCCCTCTATCAAACAGGAACAGGAAGTGGTCCTTATATGGTCGTGTGGTCTCTCTGTGCAGGAGGAACGCCGTGGACGCGTTCCGGGTTAACGTGATCCACGCCCGGCAGCAGGTGCGTTCTCCGGTCACGAATATCGCTCGCACCAGCTTCTTCCATGTGAAGCGCTCCAACATCTGGCTGGCGGCGGTGACCAAGCAGAACGTGAACGCCACCATGGTGTTCGAGTTCCTGTACAAGATGTGTGACGTCATGGCCGCGTACTTCGGCAAGATCAGCGAGGAGAACGTCAAGAACAACTTCGTCCTCATCTACGAGCTGCTCGACGGTAAACACGCAGGAAGTGACATCATCACTTAGTGACATCATCAAGGTCCAACAGGAAGTGGCATCATGAGGGCTCAGACAACAGGAAGTGGTCATCGCTCTGCAGCTCTGTGGTTTTTTTAGGTTTTGATTTTTATGATGATGGATGAGAAAATCAAAACCTAAAGAAAATACAGCACTGACAGGACACGTCTGTACTGTGTGTACTGTGTGTACTGTCTGTGTTTCTGTCTGTGGTGACGTCTGTGTTTCTGTCTGTAATTCTGTCTGTGATGACGTTGTCTGTGATTCTGTCTGTGATTCTGTCTGTGGTGACGTCTGTGTTTCTGTCTGTGATTCTGTCTGTGATTCTGTCTGTGGTGATGTTGTCTGTGATTCTGTCTGTGATTCTGTCTGTGATGACGTTGTCTGTAATTCTGTCTGTGGTGATGTCTGTGATTCTGTCTGTGGTGACGTCTGTGTTTCTGTCTGTGATTCTGTCTGTGATGACGTTGTCTGTGTTTTTTGTCTGTAATTCTGTCTGTGATGACGTTGTCTGTGTTTCTGTCTGTAATTCTGTCTGTGATGACGTTGTCTGTGTTTCTGTCTGTGATTCTGTCTGTGATGACGTTGTCTGTGTTTCTGTCTGTGATTCTGTCTGTGGTGACGTTGTCTGTGTTTTTTGTCTGTGATTCTGTCTGTGATGACGTTGTCTGTGTTTCTGTCTGTGATTCTGTCTGTGGTGGTCCTGCAGAGATCCTGGACTTTGGGTACCCTCAGAACTCGGAGACCGGAGCTTTGAAAACCTTCATCACTCAGCAGGGCATCAAGAGTCAGGTAAGACTGAGCTCATTAATATTCATGAGGACAGGTACGTGGATCACATGACATCATCACAACACATGCAGAAAGTGTCACTGACACCAGTTAACTGTTTCCTGTTTCCTGTTTCCTGTCTGTTTCCTTTGGCTCACCTGGATCACCTGCAGCACCACGTGAGTCACACACAGCTGAGTGTACACAAAACACTACAGACAGACTACAGACAAACTACAGACAGACTACAGACAGACTACAGACAGACTACAGACAGACTATAGACAGACTACAGACACACTACAGACAGACTACACTACAGACAGACTACAGACACACTACCAGACACACTACAGACAGACTAGACTACAGACAGACTACAGACAGACTACAGACTCAATCGCACATCACACTTATCATCAACTTATGTTAAATGTCAAAACTGAACATATCTGATTTGAGCCCACTCTTGTCCTCCTCCTGTCCTCCTCCTGTCCTCTGTCCTCCTCCTGTCCTCCTCCTGTCCTCCTGTCCTCTGTCCTCTTGTCCTCCTGTCCTCCTGCTGTCCTCTGTCCTCCTCCTGTCCTCTTGTCCTCCTGTCCTCCTGCTGTCCTCTGTCCTCTTGTCCTCCTGTCCTCCTCCTGTCCTCCTGTCCTCCTGCTGTCCTCTGTCCTCCTGTCCTCTGTCCTCCTCCTGTCCTCTGTCCTCCTGTCCTCTGTCCTCCTGTCCTCTTGTTCTCCTGTCCTCCTGTCCTCCTCCTGTCCTCTGTCCTCCTGTCCCCTGTCCTCCTGTCCTCTTGTTCTCCTGTCCTCCTGTCCTCCTCCTGTCCTCTGTCCTCCTGTCCTCTGTCCTCCTGTCCTCTGTCCTCCTGTCCTCTTGTTCTCCTGTCCTGTCCTCCTCCTGTCCTCTGTCCTCCTGTCCTCCTGCTGTCCTCTGTCCTCCTGTCCTCTGTCCTCCTCCTGTCCTCTGTCCTCCTGTCCTCTTGTTCTCCTGTCCTCCTGTCCTCCTCCTGTCCTCTGTCCTCCTCCTGTCCTCATCCTGTCCTCTGTCCTCCTCCTGTCCTCTTGTCCTCCTGTCCTCCTCCTGTCCTCTTGTCCTCCTGTCCTCCTCCTGTCCTCTGTCCTCCTCCTGTCCTCTTGTCCTCCTGTCCTCCTCCTGTCCTCTGTCCTCCTCCTGTCCTCTTGTCCTCCTGTCGTCATCCTGTCCTATGTCCTCCTGTCCTCTGTCCTCCTCCTGTCCTCTGTCCTCCTCCTGTCCTCTGTCCTCCTCCTGTCGTCCTCCTCCTGTCCTCTGTCCTCATCCTGTCCTCTTGTCCTCCTGTCCTCCTCCTGTCCTCTTGTCCTCCTGTCTTCCTCCTGTCCTCTGTCCTCCTCCTGTCCTCCTCCTGTCCTCTGTCCTCCTCCTGTCCTCTTGTCCTCCTGTCGTCATCCTGTCCTATGTCCTCCTGTCCTCTGTCCTCCTCCTGTCCTCTGTCCTCCTCCTGTCGTCCTCCTCCTGTCCTCTGTCCTCCTCAGACTAAGGAGGAGCAGTCTCAGATCACCAGTCAGGTGACAGGTCAGATTGGTTGGAGGCGAGAAGGAATCAAATACAGAAGAAATGAACTTTTCCTCGACGTGTTGGAGAGCGTCAACCTGCTCATGTCTCCACAGGGTGACTACACTACATATATACTACTGCAATACTACATATATACTACAGCAATACTACATATATATACTACTGTAGTACTACATATACAGAAGAAATGACATGTCTCCACAGTCAAGTCAAGTCAAACTTTATTGTCCATTGCTGCTATATGTACAGGACATACACAGAATTGAAATAGCGTTTCTCCCAATCCCTGGTGCAAAGTGACAGGGTGACTACACTACATATATACTACATATATACTACATATATACTGTTGATACGTACTACATTTACGTTTTAGTCATCAGTTTGGGGTTCAGTATTTTGCCCAAGGACACTTCAGCATGCAGACTGGAGGAGCCGGGAATCGAACTATCGATCACCTGATTAGTGGACGACCTGCTCTACCTCCTGAGCCACAGCACCCCTATTACTAATACTACTGATACATACAAATACTACAGATACTACATCATATGTTTATTTGTCAACGTTACAGAAACACTAGCTAAGTGTCCAGTATGAGAAGATTGTCTGAATGTTACTTATTGGTTTGATTAATGTTTTTACTGATGTGATCAGGTACAGCATGATGTCATCACTCAGTGCAGCCACCAGAGGGCGACATCACACCACTGACAGCCTGTCTGTGTGTGTCTCTGTCTCTGTGTTACCTGTAGGTCAGGTGCTCAGCGCTCATGTCTCAGGTAGGGTGGTGATGAAGAGTTACCTGAGCGGGATGCCTGAGTGTAAGTTTGGGATGAACGACAAGATCGTCATCGACAAGCAGAGCAAAGCAGGAAGTTCAGAGGATGGAGGGAAGAGGTCAGTGTGCACACCTGTGTGAGGTCACTTCCTGTCTGAGTCAATGATTAAGAATCATTAAACTGTTTCAAACAGGTAACCCTCTTTCTCCTCCTCCTCCTGCTCCTCCTCCTCAGTGGTAAACAGTCCATAGCGATTGATGACTGCACCTTCCATCAGTGTGTTCGTCTTAGTAAGTTTGACTCTGAACGCAGCATCAGCTTCATCCCTCCGGACGGAGACTACGAGCTCATGAGGTCAGAGGTCACTCAGGTCACCTGATCACATGACTTCACACCTGTCACCTGACACCTGTGTGTGTGTGTGTGTGTGTGTGTGTGTATGTAGGTACCGGACCACCAAAGACATCATCCTGCCCTTCAGGGTCATCCCTCTGGTCCGAGAGGTGGGCCGGACCAAGCTGGAGGTCAAAGTGGTCATCAAGTCCAACTTCAAGTCCTCACTGCTCGCCCAGAAGATCGAGGTGAGGCCACACGCCACACTAACCTTTCATTAACCTTTCATTGGCAGTTCAGTCGTCATGGTAACCGCTCAGAACTCACCGATCTGACCTCCCTGCCCCCCTCAGGTCCGGATCCCGACCCCCCTGAACACCAGCGGAGTCCAACTCATCTGTATGAAGGGAAAGGCCAAGTACAAGGCGAGCGAGAACGCCATCGTGTGGAAGTAAGTACCTTTATTCTGAAGGGGCAGGGTCACAGGAAGCAAGTCATCTTTAATCTGAAGGGACAGGGAGCAAGTCATCTTTATTCTGAAGGGACAGGGAGCAAGTCATCTTTATTCTGAAGGGACAGGGTCACAGGAAGTAAGTACCTTTATTCTGAAGGGGCAGGGTCACAGGAAGCAAGTCATCTTTAATCTGAAGGGACAGGGAGCAAGGCAGCTTTATTCTGAAGGGGCAGGGTCACAGGAAGCAAGTCATCTTTATTCTGAAGGGGCAGGGTCACAGGAAGCAAGGCAGTTTTATTCTGAAGGGGCAGGGTCACAGGAAGCAAGGCAGTTTTATTCTGAAGGGACAGGGTCACAGGAAGCAAGGCAGCTTTATTCTGAAGGGACAGGGTCACAGGAAGCAAGGCAGCTTTATTCTGAAGGGACAGGGTCACAGGAAGCAAGGCAGCTTTATTCTGAAGGGACAGGGTCACAGGAAGCAAGGCAGCTTTATTCTGAAGGGACAGGGTCACAGGAAGTAAGTACCTTTATTCTGAAGGGACAGGGTCACAGGAAGCAAGTCATCTTTATTCTGAAGGGACAGGGTCACAGGAAGCAAGTACCTTTATTCTGAAGGGACAGGGTCACAGGAAGCAAGTCATCTTTATTCTGAAGGGACAGGGTCACAGGAAGTAAGTCATCTTTATTCTGAAGGGACAGGGTCACAGGAAGTAAGTACCTTTATTCTGAAGGGACAGGGTCACAGGAAGCAAGTCATCTTTATTCTGAAGGGACAGGGTCACAGGAAGTAAGTACCTTTATTCTGAAGGGACAGGGTCACAGGAAGCAAGGCAGCTTTATTCTGAAGGTGTGGTTCTGGTCTCAGTCGTGGTTCTGGTCGTGGTTCTGGTCTCAGTCGTGGTTCTGGTCTCAGACAGACAGAATCAGCAGAGTTTGGACTGTTTGTCATTGCAGTGCAGTTCTGATGTTCTGATGTAGTTCTGGTCGTTGTCGTATTGATCATGAGCTGGTCGATATTTGGACCTGAGCTCAGTAATCAGACGCGTCTGTGCTGACACAGACATCAAGCAGCTCTGCAGAATCAGCACCAACAACACCTCCGTCAGCAGAACCTCCACATGACATCATCATCGGGTCTGTCTGCAGACCGCAGCGAGCTGAACCAGAACCAAGAAACAGAACTTTGACAAGAACTGGGTCAGAACATCTCAGACTGCTGTGGCCTCTGCACAGATCAGAACCATCAGAGGAGGTCAGAGGACCAGAGACAGGGTCATACTGTTAACGTGTGTGTGTGTGTGTGTGTGTGTGTGTGTGTGTGTGTGTGTGTGTGTGCGCGCGTGTGTTTCAGGATCAAGCGCATGGCGGGCATGAAGGAGTCTCAGATCAGTGCAGAGATCGAGCTGCTGCCGACCAACGACAAGAAGAAATGGGCCAGACCTCCGATCTCCATGAACTTTGAGGTCAGAACCAGAACCACAGCTAATAAAGCTAACACAGCTAATAAAGCTAACACAGCTAATAAAGCTAACACAGCTAATAAAGCTAACACAGCTAACACTAAGAACACTGAGGTTTGGAGCTAGTGCTAATGTAGCTAACATAAGTTAATGTTATGGATGATGCTAACAATGCCTCTTTCTCCTCTTCCTCTTCTTCCTCTTCCTCCTCCTCTTCTTCCTCCTCGTCCTTCTCCTCCTCCTCCTCCTCCTCCTCCTCCCCTCTCTCTCCTGCTCCTCTTCTTCCTCCTCTTTCTCCTCCTCTTTCTCCTCTTCCTCCTCCTCGTCCTCTTCCTCCTTTCCTCTTTCTCTTCCTCTTTCTCCTCCTCATCCACTTCCTTCTTCCTCCTCCTCCCCCTCTCTCTCCTCTTCCTCTTCTTCCTCCTTTCTCCTCCTCCTATTTCTCCTCTTCTTCCTCCTCGTCCTTCTCCTCTTCCTCCTCCTCCTCTCTCTCCTCCTTCTCTTCCTCCTCTTTCTCCTCTTCCCCTTCCTCTTCCTACTCTTCTTCCTCTTTCTCCTCATCCTCTTCCTCCTTTGCCTCTTTCTCCTCCTCCTCTTGCTCCCCCCCTCCTCCTCTTCTTCCTCCTCTTCTTCCTCCTCCTTGCTCTACTCCTCCTCTTCTTCCTCCTCTTCCCTTTCCTTCTCCTCATTTTCCTCCTCTTCCTCCTCCTCATCGTCCTCCTCTTCCTCTTCTTCCTCCTCATCCTTCTCTTCCTCCTCCTCCTCTCGCTCCTCCTCATGTCTCTCCTCTCTCTGCTCCTCCTCCTCATGTCTCTCCCTCTCTCTCTCCTCCTCATGTCTCTCCTCCTCCTCACGTCTCTCCTCTCTCTCCTCCTCATGTCTCTCCTCTCTCTCTCCTCCTCCTCCTCCTCCTCTCTCTCCTCTTCCTCATGTCTCTCCTCCTCTCTCTCCCTCCTCCTCCTCCTCATGTCTCTCCTCTCTCTCTCCTCCTCCTCCTCCTCTCTCTCCCTCTTCCTCATGTCTCTCCTCCTCCCTCATGTCTCTCCTCCTCTCTCTCTCCTCCTCCTCCCTCACGTCTCTCCTCTCTCTCTCTCCTCCTCCTCATGTCTCTCCTCCTCCTCATGTCTCTCCTCTTCCTCATGTCTCTCCTCTCTCTCTCCCTCCTCCTCATGTCTCTCCTCCTCCTCCTCATGTCTCTCCCTCCCTCTCTCTCCCTCCTCCTCCTCATGTCTCTCCTCTTTCTCTGCTCCTCCTCCTCATGTCTCTCCTCTCTCTCTCCTCCTCATGTCTCTCCCTCCTCCCTCCACGTCTCCCTCTCTCCTCCTCATGTCTCTCCTCTCTCTCTCTCCTCCTCATGTCTCTCCTCCTCCCTCACGTCTCCTCTCTCCTCCTCCTCATGTCTCTCCTCCTCATGTCTCTCCTCCTCATGTCTCTCTCCTCCTCCCTCATGTCTCTCCTCCTCCCTCACCGCCTCTCCTCTCTCTCTCTCCTCCTCCCTCCTCCTCCTCCCTCTCTCTCCTCCCTCTCTCTCCCTCCTCCTCATGTCTCTCCCTCCTCTCTCTCCCCTCCTCCCTCATGTCTCTCCTCTCTCTCTCTCCTCCTCCTCCTCCTCCTCCTCCTCCTCCTCTCTCTCTCTCTCCTCCTCCTCATGTCCCTCCTCTCTCTCTGCTCCTCCTCCTCATGTCTCTCTCCTCCTCATGTCTCTCCTCCTCATGTCTCTCTCCCTCCTCATGTCTCTCCTCTCTCTCTGCTCCTCCTCCTCATGTCTCTCTCCTCCTCATGTCTCTCCTCCTCATGTCTCTCTCCTCCTCATGTCTCTCCTCTCTCTCTGCTCCTCCTCCTCATGTCTCTCTCCTCCTCTCTCTCCTCCTCCTCATGTCTCTCCTCCTCTCTCTCCTCCTCCTCATGTCTCTCCTCTCTCTCTCCTCCTCCCTCCTCCCTCCTCCTCCTCCTCCTCTCTCTCTCTCCTCCTCCTCATGTCCCTCCTCTCTCTCTCTCCTCCTCCTCATGTCCCTCCTCTCTCTCTCTCCTCCTCCTCATGTCTCCCTCCTCTCTCTCTGCTCCTCCTCCTCATGTCTCCCTCCTCTCTCTCTGCTCCTCCTCCTCATGTCTCTCTCCTCCTCATGTCTCTCCTCCTCATGTCTCTCTCCTCCTCATGTCTCTCCTCTCTCTCTGCTCCTCCTCCTCATGTCTCTCCTCTCTCTCTGCTCCTCCTCCTCAGGTCCCCTTTGCTCCTTCTGGTCTGAAGGTTCGTTATTTGAAGGTCTTTGAGCCGAAGTTGAATTACAGCGATCATGATGTCATCAAATGGGTTCGTTACATTGGACGAAGCGGCATCTACGAGACGCGCTGCTGACCCCGCCCACTGCTACTGGCCCCGCCCATCACAGATGGGAAGGAGAACGGACCATCATTGTTGTTGTCTAATGTGTGTGTGTGTGTGTGTGTGTGTGTGTGTGTGTGTGTTTTTTGACGTGTTTTTATTGGGTGATTTTCTGTCTTTGATGTCGAGTCATTCCTGATCAACCAATCACATTCCACCAAACACCAGGTCAGATCAAACCACGTCTCTGTGCACAAACACTGGAGCCTACATCTCCCACAATGCACCTGGAGTGTGTCTTTCATTAGCACCTACACAGATCAGGTGTTTACCCAGCATGCTTCACTCTGTCATTGATTCAATGTTTTTATTTTTTTACTGTTTGTTTATACAGACGTGTGTGTGTGGCGTGTGTGTTATTGATCATTGTTGTCTCTGAAGTCAGTTTGTCAAATTTTTTCTCAATAAAACGAGTTTGACGACCGATCGACTGATTATTTATTGATCAAACTTTATTGATACAGCAGCTGTCTGACAGGTGAGTGTGTTCACAGGTGAAGAAGAAGCAAGATCCTGATGAAAACACCTGAATCAGATTAAAGAGTTCACCGTACATCGACCTGCAACCCTGAAGAAGACTGCCATTTTTTCTGAATTTTTATGGAAATATTTTTCATAAAAAAGTAATAGATTACTTTAGAAGAAAGTACTTTTTTCTGATTTTTTTTTTTTTTAAATCAAAAATTTTCATGAAAATTAAAATTTTAAATAAAAATTTGAAGTAATCTTTTTCTAAAGTAATATGTTACTTTGAAAGTGATAGATTACCATCGAAAGTAATACATTACTTTTGAAAAATGTACTTTAAAAAAAAAAATTCTAAAATTCAAAAAATTTTATGAAAATATTTTTCGGAAAGAATTTAAATAAAATTTCAAAAAATACAAATTTAAAGTAATCTTTTTGAAAGTAATAGATTACTTTCAAAGTAATACATTACTTTTCAAAGTAATAGATTACTTTTTTAAAAAGTGCTTTTTTTCCGTTCAATTTCTTCTAAAAATCTAACATTTTTATGAAAATATTTTTTATGAAAATTTAGATTTTAAATAAAAATTTAAAAAATAAAAATTTACAGTAATCTTTTTCAAAACTAATTTATTACTTTGAAAATAATATATTACTTTTAATAGTAGATTACCATCGCAAGTAATAGATTACTTTTGAAAAAAGTACTTTTTTATGATTTTCTTTTCTAAAAATCAAATATTTTTATGAAAATATTTTTTCGAAAAAACTAAAAATTTAAGTAAAATCTCAAAAAATAGAAATTTAAAGTAATCTTTTCGAAGGTAATAGATTACTTTCAAAAGTAACATACTACTGTAAAAATAGAATATTTTAAAAAATATAATAGATTACTTTAAAAAAATAATATATTTTTAAAAAGTATTAGATGACTTTAAAAAATGAAAGATTACTTTAAAAAAAGTAATTGATTACTTTAAAAAATAATAGAATATTTAACAAAATAATAGAATATTTTTTAAAAATTATGGATTACTTAAAAAAATAATAGATTACTTTAAAAAAAGTAATAGATTACTTCAAAAAATAATAGAATATTTTCAAAAAGTAATAGATTACTTAAAAAAAATAATAGAATATTTTTAAAAAATAGATTACTTTAAAAAATAGATTGCTTATGTGACCAATGTAATTTACTTGATGAAATTAAACTTTAATCTAAATTATCAGCGGATGTAGGTCCGGCTGGGAGTCCAACGTGTATGAACATAAGCACAAACACAACAGGTACAACTGACTGTACCAGCATAGAAATGCCAACTCAACTTTTAATCTGAACAAAACAAAACCATTAAACATCCATCACACACACACAACAACACAGCAGTCCTGATCAAATCGTAGCATCGACATTCAAATCCTGACCTAGCGGTCTCTCTCTCTCTCTCTCTCGCTCCCTCTCTGTATATATTTTATATATACATATTAGGGAGCAAGGTTTTGGTGTATTAAGGTTAAACTCGCCGCTGGAAAGGAAATATTCTCTTTATATATTGAGCTATATTCTGCCAGCGAAAGAGGAAGTGACCTCACATAATGCAGGTATTTATATGCTTGGGCCGCTATTATCTATTTATTTATTTATTTATTATTTTATTATCGAATCATCTGAGTTTTTACTCTGGTTACACAAAAGTGAGCGCACCTTTGACCACAATGTCCAAAATTTCCTCGCCTGTTCTTCACCTATTCTTCACATATTCCTCGCCTGTTCTTCACATGTTCTTCACCTGTTCTTCGCCTGTTCTTCACATGTTCTTCACCTGTTCCTCGCCTGTTCTTCACATGTTCTTCACATGTTCTTCACATGTTCTTCACCTGTTCCTCGCCTGTTCTTCACATGTTCTTCGCCTGTTCTTCGCATGTTCTTCACCTGTTCCTCGCCTGTTCTTCACATGTTCTTCACATGTTCCTCGCCTGTTCTTCACATGTTCTTCACCTGTTCCTCGCCTGTTCTTCACCTGTTCTTCACGTGTTCCTCGCCTGTTCTTCGCCTGTTCTTCATGTGTTCCTCGCCTGTTCTTCACATGTTCTTCGCCTGTTCTTCACATGTTCTTCACGTGTTCTTCGCCTGTTCTTCACATGTTCTTCGCCTGTTCTTCACATGTTCTTCGCCTGTTCTTCACATGTTCTTCACGTGTTCTTCGCCTGTTCTTCACATGTTCTTCGCCTGTTCTTCACGTTCTTCGCCTGTTCTTCACATGTTCTTCACCTGTTCTTCACATGTTCTTCACGTTCTTCGCCTGTTCTTCACATGTTCTTCACGTGTTCTTCGCCTGTTCTTCACATGTTCTTCGCCTGTTCTTCACATGTTCTTCGCCTGTTCCTCGCCTGTTTTTCATATGTTCTTCACCTGTTCTTCACATGTTCTTCGCCTGTTCTTCACATGTTCTTCACCTGTTCTTCACATGTTCCTCGCCGGTGTTCGCCTGTTCTTCACCTGTTCTTCACCTGTTCTTCACATGTTCCTCGCCTGTTCATCATATGTTCTTCACATGTTCCTCGCCTGTTCTTCACCTGTTCTACGCCTGTTCCTCGCCTGTTCTTCACCTGTTCTTCACCTATTTGACCTTTTTCACCTACAGTGGAAACTCAGTTCATAAATTCATATTATATACATTTTGAAGCCTCTGCGATGCCCAAATGATGAACCCTGATGAACTGATGAAAACATCTGAATCAGTTTAAAGAGTTCATCGTATATCGTCGTGCAAATCTGAAGAAGACTCCCAACAGCTCCTGCGTGCTGACAGGATGAGGAAACGTCTTCATGCTCACAGGTGCTGATGATGATTGGCATACTCAGCTCTGCTGCTCATCCCACAGATGCATGTTCCTTACAAATGTACATACATCCATTATCTGTAACTCCTTATCCTCACTAGGGTCGCGGGGGGCTGGAGCCTATCCTAGCTGACATTAGACAAGAGGCAGGGTACACCCTGGACAAGTCGTCAGTTCATCACAGGGCACATAGAGACAAACCATACACACTCACATTCGCACCTACAACCAATTTAGAGTCACCAATGAACCTATTAAATGCATGTTTTTGGGAGGAAGCCGGAGTACCCGGAGAGAACCCACGCAGACACGGGGAGAACATGCAAACTCCACACAGAAAGGCCTCAGCCGAGGTTTGAACCAGGTGAGGAGACAGTGCTAACCACTGCACCACCATTTAAATTGTAAATAAACAGACTTTCCATGGTATGAGATTTATTGCCAGTGAGCATCGTTACTACAAAGAAATCTACCAAACACAAATTTCCTTTTTGTGCCTAGTTTATAAATATAAAAAACAGAAAATAATGAAAAACATGTTGATCATCTGATCTTTAATGAAACAAATGTAATGGAAATTGAAAAATGGGAAATGATGGACAGGAAGTTAACCCAAAATCTAAAATCCAGTACATCAGTGGTGAAGGTGTGTGCATGCATGAGTGTAATGTAGTGTGTGCGAGAGCCGACACGAGTTTCTCTTTTGGCCAGCTCCCGAGCTATGCACAGTCTTTGCCAAAACCGATTAATATAGTCAATCAAGTTTTTGGGCGGATCTGAGTCTTTCCAGCTGTCAGATAAAACGGCTAAGGGACCTCTTACAGCGTGCGCAAACACAAATTCGCTTGGACTGAACCCCGTAGCTGTAGTAGTTGCAGAGAGCATCAACCATGGTAAACCATCCTCCCAGTCTTTACCTAACTCGGTGCAGTATGCATGCAGTAGGCCAGCAAGGGCCAGATCAATTTGTGGCAGCGGCAGCTAGCAGTTGCACTTACGGTAGCAGGATCAACTGCCACCGACTTGCTACAGCAGCTGCCAGTGTCTAAAATCTACAACCCAAGATCTACAGTCCAAAATCAAAAATCAACAACCCAAAAATCGAAATCGTCAATTCAAAATACAAAATCTATTATGCAAAATGTATGGAAGTATTTCTGTGCCATCGGAGTTTGAATATGAATTTCTAATACTGAATTTTTTCAGCATCAAAATCAGGCTTTGAATTTTAAAAACTCAAAAAATTCAGTGTCAAAAATATCAGTGTAAAAAGAACCAGACTCAACATCTGGGGAACCAGGGAGAAGCAATCGATCCCTGTCTCAATTCATCCAACATCCAGCCAATCAAGTTACGCTCCATTGGTCATGTGACACCGACACTGGCAGATAGTTAGACTGATACCACGCTGATGTCTGGTAAGTTTCTGGAGGAAAGCAGAGGTAACAGTTTCTTCCGATCGCTCTAAAAGTCCCCAGTCTTAACTTTAGCCACATAAAATATATATGTAGACGTTCAGGAAGAGCTCAGGATGCTCACAGTGAAGTCGGTTCAGTGATTGGAACTACAGTTTGGCCAAAAAGGCTTCCTGTTGGAGGGGTACTTTCAGACGTTTTTCTCTCTCTCTCAGCGGTGTCACATGTCAGGGAGCAGCTGCGGTTGATTGCTCTGCTCTGATTGGTGGGCTCCACTTGGCCCTGACACACACACACACACACAAGACAAAAGTCTTTCAAAATAAGAGTCCCTTCAAAATAAAAGACTTTGTAAAACTCACACACACACGCTGACAGCTATTTAATGTATGGGGGCGACGGGGCCAGAGTCAGACACACTCAACATTTCTTTAGAATTTCACCGAAGCACCGTCACTCCCACTGGTGAACACGGCTGGTCTGTCCTGCTGCCGGTGTCGGTGTCACATGACCAATGGAGCGTAACTTGATTGGCTGGACGTTGGATGAATTGAGACAGGGATCGATTGCTTCTCCCTGGTTACCCGGATGTTGAGTCTGGTTCTTTTTGCATTGAATTTTTTGAGATGTTGAATTTTTTTACATGTCGAATTTTGAAAAACTGAATATTTTGAGACAATGATTTTTTTTTACACTGAATTTATTTCAACACTGGAAAAAAAAAAACAGAGGCAAAAAAAACAGTGCTAAAAATTTAATGGTTTTTAAAATTCAAAGTCTGATTTTGATGCTGAAAAAATTCAGTATTAGAAATTCATATTCAAACTCCGATGGCACAGAAATACTTCCATAAAAATGTACACTCTACAACCCAAAATCTACAGTCCGAAATCATAAATCTACAACCCAAAATACAGGGGTACCTGTTACAGGGAAAGTGGTTGATCCTCATCACTCTCCTCTGCCACTCTGGATGAACAATAGTGCACCTTACAGTACGTTCCTGCTTGAAGCGCCTTCTTCTTCCTTCTCTAGATCTTTTGTTCATCCTCTTTTCAGCATTGTCCTTTTTCTTATTGCGACACACTTGTGCTAGGTGTCCAATCATTCCACATGCATCACATTTTTCCTTTTTGAAATGACAGTCTGTGGGTGCATATTTCCCCTTGCAGCGGTAACACTCTTTGTCAATTTGCACATTCCCATGGACTGCATGACATAGCTGCAACTTTCATTTGAAAGTCCTGCACATTTTTATCTGCAGTCTTCATAGCTTGGGCTAGAGACAAGGCACTTTCAAATGTGAGAGCAGTCTCTGATAGTAATTCTAACAAAATTCTGTCATCATTTATCCCACACCAGCCTGTCCCGTAACATTTGTGATAATGTCTCTCCATAATTACAGTCCTGGGATAATTTCCTTAATTCAGCAACAGATTCAGGGTTTTCAGGGTTTTCTCATACGAGAATCAAATTTAAATCTCTGGATTATTTCACTTGGTTTGGGATTAAAATGGTTTTTCAGTAATGTGAAAAAGTCTTTTCTCCAGGCTTTGCGGGACTTAGGAGGTTCCTCATCAAACTGTAGGTTTGTGCACCCACCTCACTGAGTAATATAGATTTCTTTTTATCTTCATTATCAATATCGTTTACAATGAAAAAAAAGTTATATAATTTCACAGTATTCCTCCCAGGCTTGCACATTGTGATCAAATGGTGGCAGTGTCCCTGTTGTTGCCACCTCACCCACATGTGTCTTCACCAAGTCCTTTATTGTCAGGGAGTCTTCAAATAATCAGTTCACTCCCTGTGCTCCGGCCTGGTCACAGCATCTCTCCAAAGTATCATCATCACCAATATAACATTGTGAATCAGCATTTGTCATAGTAGGACACAGGACTGCAGTGGTAGTTTTCTTTGTGGCTTTACTCAAACATTTCAGGCAGCACAGACACAAACACGCCACCAGGGGGCCTCTACAAATACCTTTCCTGACAGGTAACTTCCTGCCAGGTAACACACACCTTGATGCCCCAGAGCTCCCTCTAGAGCAGTATTTCCCAATCCTGGTCCTCGGGGACCACTGCCCTGCATGTTTTAGATGTTTCCTCCTCCACCACACCTGATTCAAATGAGTGGCTCGTTATCAGGCCACTGCAGAGCTTGATGACGAGCTGATCATTTGAATCAGGTGTGTTGGAGCAGGAAAAATCTAAAACATGCAGGGCAGTGGTCCCCGAGGACCAGGATTGGGAAACACTGCTCTAGAGTAATACCAAATGTTAACAATCTTAGGATGCTACACTGCCATCCAGAATTGACAATATAAAATCTACAATCCAATATCTATAATATAAAATCTACAATCCTAAACCTGAAAATCTATAATCCAAAATTTACAACCCAAAATCTGAAAATGTATAATTTAAAATCTACAAGATGAAATCTGAATTTTATTAATCTGAATTAATCTGACTACCATCTACCAGCTAACAATGTTAGCTCAGAGTTTAAACCTCATCATTCAGATATTAATTCTTAGTTGGTTTTTTTTGGCCTTTTTCAAGCTTTATTGTATAGATGTAGCTGTAGAGCGACAGGAATGTAGAGAGCGAGAGATGGGAATGACATGCAGCAAAGAGCCACAGGTCGGATTCCAACCCTGGGCTGCTGCGGCAAGGACTGAGCCTTTGTACATGGGGCGGATGCTCTACCAACTGAGCTAAACAACTCCCCATTAATTCTTAATTTTGATGTATTCAGAGTTTCTGTGATGTAGAAAAGAAACTTGTGTTGACGACCTTTGACCTCTGACTTTCTGCTGTCTGTCTGCTAAACCTAGCGGACATGTTGCTGCTGGTTGCCATGACGATGTGCAGTCTGTAAAAACAGACAGTGAGCTGTTTGTTTTCAGAAACAGGCCGAGATGATGTGGGAACCTGCTGCTGACGGACCACTGTGTGTGTTTACTGCGTGTGATGGACAGATGAATGGACAGACGTGTAATTAAATCCTCATCTTTCAGCTCCAGCTGAAAGTCTGTCTCCTCCTCCGTCTCTCTGCTCCTCTCTCTGGGCGACACGCTGCTACGAGTCCGACGCTTGGCTGGATGCCTGCCAGGAGGCCCCCACCAACCAGAGCCCCGGAGTCCTGGAGGCCCGGGACCCAACCAGAAAGTTCTGCAGAGCAGCAGGTTCAAACCTCAGCCTGTACAAAGTCTCTGTGATGTCACCCACAGGAAGTACAAATCAAATCAAATCAAATTTTATTTGTATAGCCCAAAGTCACAAAATACATTTTGCCTCGGAGGGCTTTACAATCTGTACAGGGAGTGACACCCTCTGTCCTTAGACCCTCTGTCCTTAGACCCTCTGTCCTTACACCCTCTGTCCTTACATCCTCTGTCCTTACACCCTCTGTCCTTAGACCCTCTGTCCTTACACCCTCTGTCCTTAGACCCTCTGTCCTTACACCCTCTGTCCTTACACCCTCTGTCCTTAGACCCTCTGTCCTTACATCCTCTGTCCTTACACCCTCTGTCCTTAGACCCTCGGTTCGAGTGAGGAAAAACTTGCCCACAAAAAAACCTTTTAACAGGAAAAAAGGTGGAAGAAACCTCAGGAAGAGCCACAGAGGAGGGATCCCTCTCCCAGGACGGACAGACGTGCAATAGATGTCACGTGTACAGAACAAATCAACACAAACATATTGTACAATTACAATGAATGATAGAATGATTACAGTAGCAGTGGAACCTGTGATAGAGATAGAGAGACACAGATGCACAGCAGCAGTAAATCATTAACTAACTATAAACTGTAATGGAGATGTGGTAACGATAATGACAGTAATAATATACGTAGTGGACGTCATGCAGGACCACAGCAGCAGCCACGTTCCACGAGAACCTGCTGGACGAGAGAGCACAGAAACTCCAGGGAAGAAGTTTAGTTAGTAACATGCATTAACATGCATTAATGAGACATGTATGTTTATAGTGGTGGCAATGGTGAGGGGGGGGGGGGGGTTTCAGTAAAGGGAGATGTGACTGCATCTTCAACCAATACCGTGCCTGACTAGGCATAGAGAGAGAGAGAGAGGAGGGAGGGGGAGTCCCCCGGCAGTCTAGTCCTATAGCAGCATAACTAAGGGATGAGCCAGCACTAACTATAAGCTTTATCAAAAAGGAAAGTCTTAAGTTTACTCTTAAAAGTGTTGACCGTGTCTCCCTCCAGAACCCAGATTGGTAGTTTATTCCACAGAAGAGGAGCTTGATAGCTGAAAGCTCTGGCTCCCAATCTACTTTTGGAAACTATAGGAACCACAAGGAACCCAGCATTCTGAGAGTGCAGTGTTCTAGAGGGGTAGTAAGGTACTGTGAGCTCTTTTAGATATGATGGTGCCTGACCATGAAGAGCTTTGTATGTAAGGAGAAGAATTTTAAATTCTATTCTAGATTTAACAGGTAGCCAATGCAAGGAAGCCAAAATGGGAGAGATGTGATCTCTGATCTTGGTTCCTGTTAGAACACGTGCAGCAGCATTCTGAATTAGCTGCAAAGTCCTCAGAGACTTATTGGAGCAGCCTGATAACAAAGAGTTACAATAGTCCAGCCTAGAAGTAACAAATGCGTGGACTAGTTTTTCTGCATCCGCTTGAGATACAATGCGTCTGATTTTGGCAATGTTACGTAAATGGAAGAATGCAGTCCTCGAAATTTGTTTTATGTGACATTAAAGGACAAATCCTGATCAAAAACAACTCCAAGATTCTTTACGGTGGAGCTGGAGGCCAGGGTGATCCCATCTAAAGTAACTAAGTCTCTAGAGAGAGAGTTTCTGAGGTGTTTGGGTCCAATTACAAGAACTTCAGTTTTGTCTGAATTTAACATCAGAAAATTGTAGGTCATCCAACTTTTTATATCCTTAAGGCATGCTTGGAATTTAGTTAACTGATTGGTTTCATCAGGCTTGATCGATAAATATAATTGGGTGTCGTCGGCATAACAATGAAAATTAACGGAGTGATTCCTAATAATGTTCCCTAGAGGAAGCATATATAAACTGAACAGAAGTGGTCCGAGTACAGAACCTTGTGGGACCCCATGGCAAACTTTGGTATGCATGGAGGATTCACCATTGACGTGAACAAATGGTAAATGGACTATACTTATATAGCGCCTTTCTAGTCTTTCGACTACTCAAAGCGCTTTACTTTATCTAGCTTTATCAAGCTTGGTAGCTTGATGGCATTGGCTGCCATGCAAGGTGCCAACTGCTCATCAGTTTGAGGAGCTAACCATTCATACACATTCACACACCGATGGCACAGCCTTCGGGAGCAATTTGGGGTTCAGTATCTTGCCCAAGGACACTTTGACATGCAGACTGGAGGGGATCGAACCGGGGATCAAACCGCCGATCTTCTGATTAGTGGACGACCCGCTCTACCTCCGAGCCACAGCTGCCCCGAACAGAGATCGATCTAAGAAATACGACTTAAACCAGCTTAGGGCGGTTCCTTTGATGCCAATTTGATGTTCCAGTCTCTGTAAAAGAATTTGATGGTCAATGGTGTCAAATGCGGCACTAAGATCTAACAGGATAAGTACAGAGATGAGTCCTTTGTCTGATGCCATTAGGAGTACAAGGAAGTGGAGTTCATCAAACAGGAAGTAGAGTTCTGTTTACTTCCTCATTTCTATGTATTTCCTATAAAAACACTCAGGTAGGGAGGGACTTGTCTTGGATATTGATTGGTCTTTACAGTAGCCAATAGCGAGTGCAGTAGCGTTGCACCCCCACCACTATGCACTGCAGCTACTGCTGTGAGCTAGCATCAGCGTCTACCTTCCAGTGACCCAGGACTGTTATTCCCCATTGATCTCAGAGACTGATTCATGAAACCTGGAAATCACAGAGACTTGAAACTGAGAAGTCCTGAGTTTTGGTCTCCTCAGTCTTGGTCTCTTCAGTCTTGGTGTCTTCAGTCTTGGTGTCCTCAGTCTTGGTGTCCTCAGTCTTGGTGTCTTCAGTCTTGGCGTCCTCAGTCTTGGCGTCTTCAGTCTTGGTGTCTTCAGTCTTGGTCTCTACAGTCTTGGTGTCTTCAGTCTTGGTGTCTTCAGTCTTGGTCTCTTCAGTCTTGGTGTCCTCAGTCTTGGTCTCTTCAGTCTTGGTGTCCTCAGTCTTGGTGTCTTCAGTCTTGGTCTCAGGTTTCTGTCGAGGTATTGATCTGAGGCTGAGTCAGTGTGAGGTCACAGCATTGTTGCAGTGTATGATGGGAGTGTGCCAGGCGGCTCAGCTGCCAACATTCAGACCTCGTTCGGGGCACAAAGCTGCGCTAACGAGCATCGCTCATTAACATGCAGCATATGATGACTTCCTGTGAAAGACGCCGCCGCAGCCACTCTGTCAGAGTGAAGGTGACCGAGGCCACGAGCTGTGGGCAACTGATAAACAGCAACAATACACACAATGAGATCTGTGAGGGGCGAGGGGGGGTCCGCCACTAATGACTCATTTAAATAATCTGCTCATTTTCTGATGAGTTTAATCTTTAAAAAATAAATTTTTAGCAGCAGCTTCAACGTCCAACTCTGCCACTGCAGAAATAACTGAGAGCTGCTCTAATCAATATGTTTATATCATATTTAATCAATATGTTTGTATTATATTTATTTATGTATATTTACAAATATAAAATGTGTATGATGTATAACATGTAAAAGTATATAAAGTGTATGGTGTGTAACATGTAAAAGTGGTGTGTAACATGTAAAAGTATATAAAGTGTATGATGTATAACACGTAAAAGTATATAAAGTGTATGATGTATAACATGTAAAAGTATATAAAGTGTATGGCGTGTAACATGTAAAAGTATATAAAGTGTATGATGTATAACATGTAAAAGTATATAAAGTGTATGGCGTGTAACATGTAAAAGTATATAAAGTGTATGATGTATAACATGTAAAAGTATATAAAGTGTATGATGTATAACATGTAAAAATATATAGAGTGTATGATGTATAACATGTAAAAGTATATAGTGTATGCTGTGTAACGTGTAAAAATATAAAGTGTATGATGTATAACGTGTAAAAGTATATAAAGTGTATGATGTATAACATGTAAAAGTATATAAAGTGTATGATGTATAACATGTAAAAGTATATAAAGTGTATGATGTATAACATGTAAAAGTATATAAAGTGTATGATATATAATGTAAAAGTATATAAAGTGTATGATGTATAACATGTAAAAGTATATAAAGTGTATGATATATAACGTAAAAGTATATAGTGTATGCCGTGTAACGTAAAAATATAAAGTGTATGATATATAACATGTAAAAGTATATAAAGTGTATGATGTATAACATGTAAAAGTATATAAAGTGTATGATGTATAACATGTAAAAGTATATAAAGTGTATGATATATAATGTAAAAGTATATAAAGTGTATGATGTATAACATGTAAAAGTATATAAAGTGTATGATATATAACGTAAAAGTATATAAAGTGTATGATGTATAACATGTAAAAGTATATAGAGTGTATGGTGTGTAACATATAAAAGTATATAAAGTGTATGATATATAACATGTAAAAGTATATAAAGTGTATTATGTATAACATGTAAAAGTATATAAAGTGTATGATGTATAACATGTAAAAGTATATAAAGTGTATGATGTATAACATGTAAAAGTATATAGAGTGTATGATGTATAACGTGTAAAACCCTTCAGACCTCACACTCTCTTGTCTCTCCATGTTTGGACAGATGTTCTGAGGACTCTCAAGACAAATGCTACACATCTGGACTTCAGTCCAGGGGGGCCCTACCTGTGACCCTGAGTCCAGAGGACCTCCAGAACCAACAACAGAACCAGGTCTGGGTTTGTTTAGGTGCTGCTGAGATCCAGAACAAGCGGACGGACCCGAAACACACAATTCAAAAATGTTTAATTTAATTAATTTAAATCAAGTTTTGGAAACCGAACCAGAACAAAAAGGGTTAACCTCCACATTTATGGTCTCAGTGTAAATGGACACCATTCACACACACCTGACCCCGCCCCTCCGGACCAGCCCCACTGCAGCAGCGAGCGCGCTGTCCGGGAACTTCCCCTCACTTTGTTCCAGAGCCGAGCGGGACGGACCGGGTCCGGGACCAGCTGCACACGGGGCTCCCTTCTTCGCCGCGGCTCGGAGCTGGACGCGCTGCTGCTTTTACGCGTCTGTGGGTCGGTTCTGTTGGAACAAAACGGGTCTGAGGAGACCCGGACGGACAGCGTAAAGGTCTGCGCGTGGACACGAGGATCGCTGATGACTCGCGCGTGCACGGACAGACTGATTGACTGATTGAGTGATTGATTGATTGATTGACGGGCGGGCGGGTCATGTGTCGGACCCTGTAGAGTCCAGTTCTCATCATGGACCGTCCTCTGCTGCTCTTCATCATGATGATGATGATAATGAAGGTTAGTGAACTCAAACAGCTGATCAGATCAATCGATCAAAACGTCATCAGGTCCAAATATAAAACAAAATAATCATTAAAAAAGTTCTAATGAAACTTAATTTATTTAAACTTTATTCTGTTTTTTATTAATGAATCTTCTGATCGATCATCAGTGACGTGTTTTTATGATCAGCTGTTTTTCACATTCATTAATATTAAACATTAAAACTTTAAATATTTAATGAGACACGATGAGCTTCAGCCAGAATCAATATTTTTACAAGCTGATCTCTGATTTATTGATCCGGTCTGTGCCGGTCTTTATCTGGACCTGATCCACATGAAACCACATCAACCATGAACATGAACACATGAACACATGGAGACATGGACACATGAAGACATGGAGACGGAGACATGAAGACATGAAGACATGGAGACATGAAGACATGGAGACATGAACACGAGACATGGAGACATGAAGACATGAACACGAGACATAAAGATATGAACACATGGAGACATAAAGATATGAACACATGGAGACATGAAGATATGAACACATGGAGACATGAACACATGGAGACATGGAGACATGAACACATGGACACATGAGCACACAGAGACATGAAGACATGAAGACATGAACACATGAACACATGGAGACATGAAGACATGAACACGTGGAGACATGGAGACACGAACACATGAACACATGAGCACACAGAGACATGAACACATGAACACATGGAGACATGAAGACATGAACACATGGAGACATGGAGACATGGAGACATGAACACATGGACACATGAGCACACAGAGACATGAAGACATGAAGACATGAAGACATGAACACACAGAGACATGAACACATGAACACATGGAGACATGAAGACATGAACACATGGAGACATGAACACATGGAGACATGAACACATGGACACATGAGCACACAGAGACATGAAGACATGAAGACATGAAGACATGAACACATGGAGACATGAAGACATGAACACGTGGAGACATGGAGACACGAACACATGAACACATGAGCACACAGAGACATGAACACATGAACACATGGAGACATGAAGACATGAACACATGGAGACATGAACACATGGAGACATGAAGACATAAGACATGAAGATATGAGCACACAGAGACATGAACACATGAGCACACAGAGACATGAACACATGAACACATGGAGACATGAAGACATGGAGACATGAACACATGGAGACATGAAGACATGAACACATGGAGACATGAACACAAGACATGAAGATATGAGCACACAGAGACATGAACACATGAGACATGAAGATATGAACACATGAGACATGAAGACATGAACACGTGGAGACATGGAGACACGAACACATGAACACATGAGCACACAGAGACATGAACACATGAACACATGGAGACATGGAGACATGAAGACATGGAGACATGAACACATGAACACATGGAGACATGAACACATGAACACATGGAGACATGAACACATGGAGACATGAAGACATAAGACATGAAGATATGAACACATGGAGACATGGAGACATTAACACATGAGACATGAAGATATGAACACATGGAGACGTGAAGACATGGAGACATGAAGACATGGAGACATGAACACAAGACATGAAGATATGAACACATGAGACATGAAGATATGAACACATGAGACATGAAGATATGGAGACATGAACACATGAACACATAGAGACATGAACACATGAAGACATGAACACATAGAGACATGAACACATGGAGACATGAACACGAGACATGAAGACATGGAGACATGAAGACATGGCGACATGGAGACATGAAGACATGAAGACATGAGCACACATGGAGACATGAACATATGGAGACATGAACACATGAACACATGAACACATGAAGACATGAGCACACATAGAGACATGAACACATGGAGACATGGAGACATGAAGACATGAGCACACAGAGACATGAACACATGGAGACATGGAGACATGAACACGAGACATGAAGATATGAACACTTGGAGACATGAACACATGAACACATGAGCACACATGGAGACATGAACACATGGAGACATGGAGACATGAAGACATGAGCACACAGAGACATGAGCACACATGGAGACATGAACACATGAACACATGGAGACATGAAGACATGGAGCCATGAACACGAGACATGGAGACATGAAGACATGGAGACATGAACACGAGACATAAAGATATGAACACATGGAGACATGGAGACATGAACACGTGGAGACATGGAGACATGAACACGTGGAGACATGGAGACACGAACACATGAAGACATGAGCACACAGAGACATGAACACATGGAGACATGAAGATATGAACACATGGAGACACAAAGACATGGAGACATGAACACATGGAGACATGAACACATGAACACATGAGCACACAGAGACATGAACACATGGAGACATGAACACATGAACACATGAGCACACAGAGACATGAACACATGAACACATGGAGACATGAACACATGAGCACACAGAGACATGAACACATGGAGACATGAACACATGGAGACATGAACACATGAACACATGGAGACATGAACACATGGAGACATGAACACATGAACACATGAGCACTCAGAGACATGAACACATGGAGACATGAACACATGAACACACAGAGACATGAACACATGGAGCCATGAACACATGAACACACGAGCACACAGAGACATGAACACATGAACACATGGAGACATGAACACATGGAGACATGAAGATATAAACACATGAAGACATGGAGACATGAAGATATAAACACATGAAGACATGGAGACATGAACACATAAGACATGAACACATGAAGACATGAACACATGAAGACATGAACACATGAGACATGAAGAAATGAACACAGAGACATGGAGACATGAAGACATGGAGACATGAACACATGAAACATGAAGACATGAACACAGAGACATGGAGACATGAAGACATGGAGACATGAACACATGAAACATGAAGACATGAACACGGAGACATGAACACATGAACACATAACACATGAACACATGAACACATGAACACATAAGACATGAACACATGAACACATAAGACATGAACACATGAACACATGAGACATGAACACATGAACACATGAGACATGGAGACATGAAGATATGAACACAGAGACATGAATACATGAACACATGAAGATTTTTTTATTCTGAAACATTTTAAAGAATTAAACCTGAAATTCAGACTTTAGAAAGTTGATGATGATTTACAGAGTTTGAACTTTGTTTCTGTTTTGTTTTTCATCTCTCCAATTTTAAATTTTCTGACTTATAAGACATTTCTTTTGAAGGTGTCTTCCTGTTTACTGATGTTAGAGACAGAACAGGAAGTCGTTACTGTCAGATTCAGAGTCTCAGACTCAGTTTGTGAAAGGACGTTCACATGTGGGTGATAGATATCTGAGACGAGGAGGAGGAGGAAGAGGAGGAGGAGGAGGAGGAGGAGGAGGAGGGATCAAAGGACAAAGACACGGAAGAGTTTCACATCTGTACTGGATCAGTCGCTGCCACGTCTCAAACACTTTAAATTCTTCTCCTGTTCTCCTTCAGTTCATCTGAAGACTACAGTACCCATGATCCTCTGCAGTTACAACGACTTGTTTTAATGAATTCATGCAGAATAAAAAACGATTAAAGCTGCAGATCGATTCATGTTCATCCTCCACTGACTGTCATCGTCATGTGACCGACTAAAGCTCTGTGATTGGATGTTTGTTGGTGAAATGCACCTTGGGCGCTGTAGTTCAGTTTTTATTGTCATATTTTCTCCTGATGGTTGATTCAAACTGAGACATGAGAGACTACAACAGCATCTAGTGGACATCAGAGGCAGTGACCTCATCACTCAGGAGGCTTCTGATTGGTTGTTTTTTTTTTCAGACGTCTGGCAGCAGCAGAGCAACAGAGACGAGAAACAAACGCTACGCCATCAACCCGGTTGGGCACAAGTGGACTCACCACAACCTCACATACAGGTAGAAAATACTGCATCGACGTCACATACAAAAAAAATACTGCATCGTTTTCATGTACAAAAAAAATACTGCATCGTTGTCATGTACAAAAAATATACGTCAGGTGCAGGTACAAAGTACTGCATCGTTGTCATGTACAGTTACTAAATACTGCATCGCCATCACGTACGGGTACAAAATACTGCATCAATGTCACATTTGTGTATAAAATACTGCACCGACGTCACGTACGGGTACAAAATACTGCATCAACGTCAATTACTGCTACAAAATACTGCATCGACGTCACGTAGTTACAAAATACTGCATCAACATCACATACCTTTGCATTGTCGCCAAATACTGCATCGACGTCACGTATGGGTACAAAATATTGCAGTGACGCCACATACAGGCACAAAATAATGCATGAACATCACGTACAGGTACAAAATACTGCATCGACATGATCTGATGACAGGTCGAGCATCAAGTTTCCAAAGTTTGTCAACACAGAAGAAGAAACAAGTAGAAACAGTAGAAAACAGTAACTAGATGACGATGACCTCTGGTGGACCGGTACACAGAGGATCTGGTCCTTGTAGACCAAGATTGGGATGAGGAATGTGGTTCTGTCTGTTTGACGTTCAGGACCTCGAGATCCAGGATACTGGACTTCATAATCTGAAGTCAGAGGGTCGTTTCACGGCCAGCTGATGACTGAGTCTCAGATGTAAACAGAGACAGACCAAGCGACTGCAGTTGAATTGAGCTGATTGGGCTGAATTGTTCCTCTGAATGTTCTTTGATTGGACAGCCTGTCTTTCACAGGAAGGTGTTTTTACCCTGAACTGTTCCTGCCAAGATGTGAAACCCACTGATTAGAGCTTAATTTACCAATAACATGTCTGTCTGTCTGTCTGTCTGTCTGTCTCTCAGGATCATAAAGTTTCCGAACACTCTGAACGTCGAGGACACGAGGAAGGCCATCAGCATCGCCTTCACCAAGTGGAGCGACGTCTCTCCCCTGACCTTCACCGAGATTACCAACGGCAACGCTAGCGCTGACATCACCATCGGTAGGTGGAGGAGGATGAGGGGAAGGAGTTTATGATGATCACATGTTGATGTATTTTCTGTTTGTGGGGGTGCGTTAGGTTTCTACACCTTTAACCACACTGACTGCTGGTGGTCTCCCCTCCACCCATGTTTCGATGGGCTGAACGGCGAGCTGGCTCATGCCTTCCTGCCTCCACGGGGGGAAATCCACTTTGATAACCACGAGTTCTGGATCCTTGGCAAGTCCAGGTTCAGCTGGAAACAAGGTTAGTTTCCTCCAGTAGAAATACTGTAAAAAGTAAGGACACTATTTTCACAACATGATCATGTGACTCTGCAGGGGTGTGGCTAAACGACCTGGTCCAGGTGGCGGCTCACGAGATCGGCCATGCTCTTGGTCTGTGGCACTCCAGAGATCCAAAGGCTCTGATGCATCCCAACGCCACCTACACCGGACAGAGGAACATCGCCCAGGACGACGTCTGGGGCATCCAGAGACTCTATGGTAAGGTTCAACAAGACCTGTACCCGTCCTGACTCTCCTGACTCTGCAGGAGGAGGAGGTCTCACTCTTCTTCATCAGTTTGATCTTTACCAGAAAACTTGGGCAGAAGCTTGTTGTTGTGACGACTGATGTCAGGGTTGTTGAAGTCACCTGAGGTCCTGTCGTGTGAAGTGTGAACCTTTAATGACCACTGTTCACACCGGACCGCAGGTGACCTAACCTTGAATGAGAAGTGAAATCCAGGTGCCCCGGATTGAACTCTTCTTAAAGAACAATGACCTGGACGACTGAGAACCTTCACAGAGATCTGAATACTCCTTCCAGCGCTGCATGTGTGACAGTGGTTCTTGTTTGTTGGAAGGTTGTCTAGATAAGAAGCGGGTCTGTGACCCATGGGCTCGGCTTGGGTTTTGCGAGCGGAGGAAGACCTTCATGAAGAAGAACTGTCCTCAGCGCTGTGACCTCTGCTACGGTAAGACGCCATCAGAGCCGAGACACTAACCCTAACCCAGCATCACAGGTCAGAACCTACCTGAATGTTTTACTGTTCCAGTAAAAACAGAAACCTGATTGTCACGCTGACGTTTGTTCGTCAGCACGCTGGTCTGACACTCACTTTCTGTCTTCCAGAGCTTCTGGAAGCTGTTACCACACCAACGCCTCCGCCGGCCAACGTCAAGATCAAGATGGTACCCCGTGGCAAGGTGGTGGGTTTCCGCTGTGGAACCAAAAACCCCCGCTCACCGCCCAAAGTCAGGTCAGCTGATCAATACTTGATACTAGGGAAACACCAAACATAAAATTAGAAATAAGAATGAAATAAAGGTCTGATGAATGGCTGTTTTCTCCAGCTGGTATAAAGATGGTGAACAGATCCTGACCTCCATCCCCGGCTACATTGTCATGAAGGACCGAGACCTTCGCATCGTCGCCAACGAGTTCAATGAGGGTGTTTATACCTGCCGGATCCATCGCCGGGGAGACATTGTGTCCGCCAACTCCTGGGCCATTCGACTGAAACCAGAACAGCCCTCAAACAGCTGAGGACAAAACAATGAAGCAATGAATGAAAGGAGGAGCTGGTTTTAGGCTTCTCACAACATTTGGTATAATTTGGATCTGTGGACGAAGATCGGATGATGTTTGATCTGAAAGGAGGTTGTTTTGAACATATTTTCTGTTTTGTGACTCCAAGCTGGACATGACTCAGTCGTTGCTGATGGAAACAGACTTTGAAAGGTTCAAAAACTCTGGACCTGGATGGTAAACCTGTGGCAGCTCTGTGGGACTAGCATGACCTCTTGTCCTCGTAGTCCTCCTTGCGTGACATCATGTACCCATAATCCTGTAGGACATTATTTACCTGTGAAAATCTGATGGCATGATGTCATGTCCTTGTAACCTTCCTGTAGGATGTCACACACCCATCTGGCTACATTCACACATATGAAAAATCAACCCTTGCGAATCTTCACCACGGAAGCAAAGGGGCAAATAAAACCTTCGTGTGGGGTTCAACATCGGTGAATCTTTATTGTCAAAGTCTCATTCCCAACCATGGACTAAAAATGCAGCACATCCAGAACTAACCACATTTTGCCTCATCTGGCAATGGTTACTCGCCTGGGTTTGTGTATGTGTAATTGTAACCCTCCCATAGGATATCAGGTACCTGCAACCCTCCAGGCATGAATATCCGTAATGTTCCAGTAAGACTTCATGGTCCAGTTATAACCCTGACAGTTGTCCTGGCAGGATGTCATGAACCTGTTATTGTCTGGGCAGGACGTGACATCCACATGATGCTCCTGATGTTTGTATATTCCTGTAGGACATAAGATATCCGTTAAACCCTGGTAGGATGTTCTGTACCTCTTGTCTTCATAATCCTCTTGACATGACGTGATGTTCCTGTAGTTCCAGTGGTCCGTCATGTCTCCATGATCCTCCTGATAGGATATTATGTACCTTTAATCCTAACAGCATGATATTGTGTCCTCCTAATTCTGTAAAGCCTCCATAATTACAGTGGGATGATTGGTCCCTGTAAGAGTCTCAGTGGGATGTCAGGACTTCATAATCTTCCTGATGGGACCTAAAATCCTGAAGAAATCCTGGCTCTTTCAGACACAATGCGATCTGGGCACTCTCTGCGATCAGAGTTCAACCTTGTTGAAGTTTGATCGACGCAGCAAACAACTGTTTTGGTGCAGTGCAGAAGATAACATGTTTCAGAGCGCGGCGCTGTCGTGTTGTCTGACAGGATGTCTTTTATAATTCATAATCCTGTAGAGATATCTGTAAACCTGACAACCTGTAGTCTTTACTGAATGACCTTATATTTACTTGTGTGTTTGAAATGATTCGATGTTTGGTGATCATCAGTGTCCAGAAGTCAAATTTATTTATTTCTTCATGTCGTGGCCTGTAGAAATATTGATTTGTTACAAACCAGCTAACTTTAATGACTGTACATTAATGAGGGTAGTGTTGTCTTCATTCAAGCTTTAGCTCCAACATCTGGCCTCCAGACTCTAAATATAAATCATATCTCCAGCTTACATTTGTATATTGAGGTACTCACCTCCACCTCTTCAGCTCTTCAGAGGGTTTTTGGGGTTGTGGCCACAGTCGGTTCTGCAGGTCATGTGATCCTGCCTGGAGCTGCTGATTGGATTGTTTTTTATGTCTCACTGTGATGAAGATGACACGATGTGACATGATGAGATGTTTTAGTCAGTCACAAGTTTAATTCTTTAATGTTTGAGTTGTTGTACCCATAATTCATAGCTGATGTCTTTTACTTTGAACTAAAACATTTTTCATACAAATAAAAACATCTTTTAAATGTTGTGATCTTTCTTTGTTGTAAATAATTCATCATTTAGCCGAGAGCAGGAGCTACCACGCTAACTGTAACTAAGCTAAGCTAAGGGTTAGCACCACTTCTATTCAGTTTATATATGCTTCCTTTAGGGAACATTATTAGGAATCACTCCATTAATTTTCATTGTTATGCCGATGACACCCAGTAATATTTATCGATCAAGCCTGATGAAACAAATCAGTTAACTAAACTCCAAGCATGCCTTAAAGATATAAAAAGTTGGATGACCTTCAATTTTCTGATGTTAAATTCAGACAAAACTGAAGTTCTTGTAATTGGACCAATTATTGAATTGAATATAATAATAATAATAATAATAATAATAATAATGAATTATGATTGCTTTGTGGCGATTTATGTGCTAGTTAGCATCACGTAGCCAACAGTCAGAATAAAATACAGGAACATTACAGATAGTAATGTTACGTTAACTTTATACTAACGTTATTCTAAATATGACTGTAGTTTATTTTCCAGAGTTCGGTCGATGTCAGATTAAATTAAAGTGTGTTGAACTCTCAGGGCCACCGTACATCATCTGGTATATTTAAAAAACATATTAAACTTTAAAATAACGAATAAACAACAACAATGATCTCATGATTCATATGAATAAAGGATTCAGGTCAGACTGAAACTCTCAGCAGGTCTCAGACAAACAAAAGACTGCAGACAAAGACCGTCTGGATTTAACCCTCCATGACCCAAATCTGATGTCTGATGTCTGTCTGATGTGGGTCACTCCGGCTCCATCTACACCGACACAACAAAACTGTTCAAGACCAGACCAAAAGACTGAGACAAGACTGAGACAGGACACGTTGAGACTGAAGGACTGAGAAAGGACACGTACAGACTGAGACAGGAGACGTTGAGACTGAAGGATTGAGACAGGACACATACAGACTGAGACAGGACACGTACAGACTGAGACAGGACACGTACAGACTGAGACAGGAGACGTTGAGACTGAAGGACTGAGAAAGGACACGTTGTAGTTTACAGGTGTGCTGAGTCACACCTGGCCTGATGTGACTCAGGTAGATTCATCATTCATAGTTTGTACTCACAGTTTCTTCTCAGCCATCCTGCAGGACACAAGTTACTGTAACAAAAGTAAT